>JAKCOX010000403.1:0-37837 GCA_022605575.1 Laterallus jamaicensis coturniculus
ATCCCCCCATATCCCCCCCAAATCCCCTCCCTGTCCCCCCCCCCCCCATCTTCACAGCCAGGGATGAGCACAAGATCCAGCACTGCTTCTGCTACACCTCCACCGTGCTGACCAGCACCCTGGCCTTCCAGAAGGAGCAGAAGCTCAAGTGCGAGTGCCAGGTGGGCACACGCGGTGTGCCAGGGGCCCACCACGCCTGTGGGGCACGGGGGGCACACGTGGTGGTGGGGCGTGGGGGCACGTGTGGGGGGCGTGGGACACGTGTGGGGGGTGTGGGACACGTGTGTGGGGCGTGGGGACACGTGTGGGGGGGTGTGGGACACGTGTGTGGGGGGTGTGTGGGGACACCATGTGTGGGGTGTTGGGGGACACGTGTTGTGGGGGCGTGGGGACACGTGTGTGGGGTTGTGGGACACGTGTGTGGGGCACAGGGACACGTGTGTGGTGTGGAGACACGTGTGTGGGGTGTGGGGGGAGGACGGTGGTGGGGTGGGGGGCACAGGACACATGTGTGGAGTGTGGGGACACATGTGGGGTGTGGAGACACGTGTGTGGGGTGTGTGGGACACGTGTTGTGGGGTGTGGGACATGTGTGTGGGGTGTGGGGACACGTGTGTGGGGTGTGGAGACACGTGTGTGGGGGTGTGGGTGGGACACGTGTGTGGGGCGTGGGGGGCACGTGTGTGGGGTGTGGGGACACGTGTGTGGGGCACAGGGACATGTGTGTGGGGTGGTGGGGAGACGGTGTGGTGGGGCGTGGGGGCACGTGTGTGGGGTGTGGGGGAGACGTGTGTGGGGCACAGGGACACGTGGTGTGGGGCACAGGGACACATGTGTGGGGTGGGGACACACGTGAGTGTGTGGACATGTATTTGGGGTTGTGGGGACACGTGTGGGGGGGGTGGGACACGTGTGTGGGGCACAGGGACACGTGGTGTGGGGCACAGGACATGTGTGGTGGAGTGTGGGGACACGTGTGGGGTGTGGAGACATGTGTGTGGGGGTGTGGGGAGACGTGTGTGGGGCACAGGGACACGTGTGTGGGGGATACATGTGGGGGACACGTGTGGGGCACAGGGGACATGTATGTGGGAAGTGGGTACACGTGTGTGTGGGGTGGGGGACACGTGTGTGGGGTGTGGGGACACGTGTGGGGCACAGGGACACGTGTGGGGCACAGGGACATGTGTGTGGGGCACGGGGGACACACGTGTGTGGGGACATGTATGTGGGGGGGTGAGGACACATGTGTGGGGGTGTGGGGACACATGTGGGGCACAGGGACATGGTATGTGGGGTGTGGGGGACACACGTGTGGGGGCGTGGGGACACGGGTTGTGGGGTGTGGGGAGGACGTGTGTGGGGGCACAGGACACATGTGTGGGGTGTGGGGGAGGACGTGTGTGAGGGGCACAGGGACACGTGTGTGGGGCACAGGGACATGTGTGTGGGGGTGAGGACACGTGTGTGGAGTGTGGGGACACATGTGTGGGGGTGTGGGACACGTGTGTGGGGGCACAGGACATGTGTGGGGGTGAGGACACGTGTGTGAGTGTGGGACACATGTGTGGGGTGTGGGACACGTGTGGGGGCACAGGGACATGTGTGTGGGGGGGGGGGTGTGGGGGGACATGTGTGTGGGGTGTGGGGACACGTGTGTGGGGTGTGGGGGGGCACGTGTGTGGGGCACAGGACACACGTGTGTAGGGTGTGGGACACATGTGTGGGGCACAGGGACATGTGTGTGGGGTGTGGGGACATGTGGGGGGTGTGGGACACGTGTGTGGGGGCGTGGGGGGGACACATGTGTGGGGGCATGGGGACACGTGTGTGTGGGGTGTGGGGACACATGTGGGGCACAGGGACACGTGTGTGGGGTGTGGGACACGTGTGGGGGCACAGGGGACACGTGTGTGGGGTGGGGTCACACGTGTGTGGGGGCACAGGGACACGTGTGGGGGCACAGGGACGTGTGTGGGGGCACAGGGACACGTGTGTGGGGTGTGGGACACGTGTGTGGGGGCACAGGGACACGGTGTGGGGCACAGGGACGTGTGTGGGGCACAGGGGACACGTGTGTGGGGTGTGGGACACGTGTGTGGGGCACAGGGACACGTGTGGTGGGCACAGGGACACGACTGTGTGAGGACATGTGTGTGGGGTGTGGGGGACACTGTGTGGGGGTGTGGGACACGTGTGTGGGGCACAGGACACGTGTGGGACACAGAGACACGTTTGTGGGGGTCGTGGGGGACACGTGTGGGGGCACAGGGACACGTGTGTGTGGGGCACAGGGACACACGTGTGGGGGCACACGTGTTGGGGCACAGGGACACGTGTGGGGCAGGACACACGTGGGGCAGGACACACGTGGGGTGGGGTCACACGTGTGTGGGCACAGGGACACGTGGTGGGGGCACAGGACACGTGTGTGGGGCACAGGACACACTGTGGGCACAGACACACGTGTGGTCCCCCCAAGGTGCCTGTGCCCTGACGCTGTCCCCTCTGTCTGTCCGTCTGTCCGTCCCCCCCAGGCCCTGCTGCAGGTGGCCAAGAACCTCTTCACCCATCTGGTAGGTGATACACGGCACTGGACACGGCACTGGGAGAACTGGGGAGCACTGGAGTGCTGGGACACAGCACTGGGAGCACTGGGAGCACTGGGAGAACTGGGACACAGCACTAGGAGCACTGGGACACGGCACTGGGAGCACTGGGAGCGCTGGGAGCACTGGGACACACCACTGGGAGCAGTGGGACGCGGCACTGGGACATGGCACTGGGAGCACTGGGAGCGCTGGGACACAGCACTGGAGCACTGGGAGCACTGGGAGCACTGGGAGCGTTGGGAGCACTGGGACACGGCACTGGGAGCACTGGGAGCAGTGGGACACAGCACTGGAGCACTGGAACACAGCACTGGGAGCACTGGGAGCACTGGGACATGTCACTAGGAGCACTGGGACACAGCACTGGGAGCACTGGGACACGTCACTAGGAGCACTGGGAGCACTGAGAGCACTGGACATGGCACGGGAAACACTGGGAGCATCCCATCCCATCCCATCCCATCCCATCCCATCCCATCCCATCCCCCATCCCCATCCCCATCCCATCCCTTCCCCATCCCATCCCATCCCATCCCATCCCATCCCATCCCAATCCCCATCCCCATCCCATCCCATCCCATCCCTTCCCCATCCCCATCCCCATCCCATCCCATCCCATCCCCATCCCCATCCCCATCCTCATCCCCATCCCCATCCCATCCCATCCCATCCCCATCCCCATCCCATCCCATCCCTTCCCCATCCCATCCCATCCCATCCCATCCCATCCCATCCCATCCCAATCCCATCCCCATCCCATCCCATCCCTTCCCCATCCCATCCCCATCCCCATCCCATCCCATCCCCATCCCCATCCCCATCCCCATCCCCATCCCCATCCCCATCCCCATCCCATCCCTCCATCCCATCCCCATCCCATCCCATCCCATCCCATCCCATCCCATCCCATCCCATCCCCATCCCATCCCATCCCATCCCCATCCCCATCCCCATCCCATCCCATCCATCCCTCCCATCCCATCCCCATCCCATCCCAATCCCCAATCCCATCCCATCCCATCCCCATCCCATCCCATCCCATCCCCATCCCATCCCATCCCCATCCCCATCCCCATCCCATCCCATCCCCATCCCATCCCATCCCATCCCATCCCATCCATCCCATCCCATCCATCCCATCCCTTCCCCATCCCATCCCCATCCCCATCCCCATCCCCATCCCCATCCCATCCCATCCCCATCCCCATCCCCATCCCCATCCCCATCCCATCCCATCCCAATCTTCATCCCATCCCATCCCCATCCCCATCCCCATCCCCATCCCATCCCATCCCATCCCATCCCCATCCCCATCCCCATCCCCATCCCCATCCCATCCCATCCCATCCCCATCCCCATCCCCATCCCCATCCCATCCTCATCCCATCCCATCCCCATCCCCATCCCCATCCCCATCCCATCCCATCCCATCCCCATCCCATCCCCATCCCATCCCCATCCCCATCGCATCCCATCCCCACCCCATCCCATCCCATCCCATCCCCATCCCATCCCCATCCCCATCCCCATCCCATCCCCATCCCATCCCTTTCCCATCCCATCCCCATCCCCATCCCATCCCCATCCCATCCGATCCCAATCCCCATCCCATCCGATCCCATCCCCATCCCCATCCCATCCCATCCCATCCTATCCCATCCATCCCATCCCATCCCATCCCATCCCATCCCATCCCATCCCATCCCATCCCCATCCCATCCCAATCCCCATCCCCTCCCCATCCCCATCCCCATCCCATCCCATCCCCATCCCCATCCCCATCCCCATCCCCATCCCCATCCCATCCCCATCCCCATCCCATCCATCCCATCCCATCCCATCCCATCCCCATCCCCATCCCCATCCCCATCCCCATCCCATCCCCATCCCATCCCATCCCATCCCATCCCATCCCATCCCCATCCCATCCCATCCCATCCCATCCCCATCCCATCCCATCCCCATCCCCATCCCATCCCCATCCCCATCCCATCCCATCCCATCCCATCCCATCCCATCCCATCCCATCTCTCCCCACAGACGACGTCTCCGTCCTGCTCCAGGAGATCATCACGGAGGCTCGGAACCTCAGCAACGCCGAGATGTGAGTGGACCCCTGGGTGGGTGCTGGGGGGGCCAGGTGGGTGCTGGGTGGTCCAGGTGGGTCCTGGGTGGTCCAGGAGGATGCTCAGTGGTCCAGGTGGGTGCTGGGTGGTCCAGGTGGGTCCTGGGTGGTCCAGGGAGGATGCTCAGTGGTCCAGGTGGGTGCTGGGTGGTCCAGGTGGGTCCTGGGTGGTCCAGGAGGATGCTCAGTGGTCCAGGTGGGTGCTGGGTGGTCCAGGTGGGTGCTGGGTGGTCCAGGAGGATGCTGGGTGGTCCAGGTGGGTTCTAAGTGGTCCAGGTGGGGTCCTGGGTGGTCCAGGTGGGTGCTGGGTGATCCAGGTTGGATTAGGGTGGTCCAGGTGGAGGCTGGGTGATCCAGGAGGATGCTGAATGGTCGAGCTGGGTGTTGAGTGGTCCAGTAGGTCCTGGGTGGTCCAGCTGGGTGCTGGGTGGTCCAGGTGGGGTACTGGGTGGTCCAGGTGGGTGCTGGGTGGTTCAGGAGGATGCTGGGTGGTCCAGGTGGGTGCTGGGGGCCAGGTGGGTCCTGGGTGGTCCAGGAGGATGCTCAGTGGTCCAGGTGGGTGCTGGGGTGGTCCAGGTGGGTGCTGGGTGGTCCAGGAGGATGCTGGGTGGTCCAGGTGGGTTCTGAGTGGTCCAGGTGTGTCCTGGTGGTCCAGGTGGGTGCTGGGTGGTCCAGGAGGATGCTGGGTGGTCCAGGTGGGTTCTAAGTGGTCCAGGTGTGTCCTGGGTGGTCCAGGTGGGTGCTGGGTGATCCAGGTTGGATTAGGGTGGTCCAGGTGGAGGCTGGGTGGTCCAGGAGGATGCTGAATGGTCGAGCTGGGTGTTGAGTGGTCCAGTAGGTCCTGGGTGGTCCAGCTGGGTGCTGGGTGGTCCAGGTGGGTACTGGGTGGTCCAGGTGGGTACTGAGCGGTCCAAGTGGGTGCTGTGTGGTTCAGGAGGATGCTGGGGTGGTCCAGGTGGATGCTGGGGTGTCCAGGAGGATGCTGGGGTGGTCCAGGAGGATACTGGGTGGTCCAGGTGGGTGCTGGGTGGTCCAGGTTGGTACTGGGTGGTCCAGGAGGATGCTGGGTGGTCCAGGTGGGTGCTGGGTGGTCCAGGAGGATGCTGGGTGGTCCAGGTGGGTGCTGGGTGGTCCAGGAGGATGCTGGGTGGTCCAGGTGGGTGCTGGGTGGTCCAGCAGGATCCTCGGTGGTCCAGGAGAATGCTGGGTGGTCCAGCTGCGTGCTTGGTGGTCCAGGTGGCTGCTGGGTGGTCCAGTTGGGAGCTGGGTGATCCAGTATGTGATGGGTGGTTCAGGTGGGTACTGGGTGGTCCTGGAGGGTGCAGGGTGTTCCAGGTTGGTACTGGCTGGTCCAGGAGGATACTGGGTGGTCCAGGTTGGTGCTGGGTTGTCCAGGTGGGTGCTGTGTGGTCCAGGTAGATGCTGGTTGGTCCAGGAGTATGCTCGGTGGTCCAGGTGGGTGCTGGATTGTCCAGGTGGGGTGCTGGGCGGTCCAGGTGGGTGCTGGATTGTCCAGGCCGATGCTGGGTGTTCCAGGTGGGTGCTGGGTGGTCCAACTGGGTCCTGGGTGGTCCAGGCTGGTCCTGGGTGGTCCAGGTGGGTACTGGGTGGTCCAGGTGGGGTGCTGAGTGGTCCAGGTGGGTGCTGGGTGGTCCAGGAGGATACTGGGTGGTCCAGGAGGATGTTCAGGCTGGTGCTGGGTGGTCCAGGTTGGATTAGGATGGTCCAGGTGGGTGCTGGGTGGTCCGGGAGGATGCTGAATGGTCTAGCTGGGTGTTGGGTGGTCCAGGTGGGTGCTGGTGGTTCAGGTGGAATCTGAGTGGTCCAGGTGCATGCTACGTGGTCCAGAGGACTCCTGGGTGGTCCAGGTGGGTGCTGGGTGGTCCAGCTGGGTGCTGGATGGTCCAGGAGGATGCTGGGTGGTCCAGGTGGGTTCTGGGTGGTCCAGGTGGGTGCTGGGTGGTCCAGGAGGATACTGGGTGGTCCAGATTGGGACTGGGTGGTCCAGGTGTGTACTGGGTGGTCCCTGGTGGGTGCTGGGTTAGTCCTGGACAATATTGGGTGGTCCAGTAGGTCCTGGGTGGTCCAGGTGGGTGCTGGGTGGTCCAGGAGGATGCTGAGTGGACCAGTAGATCCTGGGTGGTCCAGCTGGGTGCTGGGTGGTCCAGGTGGGTGCTGAGTGGTCCAGGTTGGATTAGGGTGGTCCAGGAGGATGCTCAGTGGTCCAGGTGGGTGCTGGGTGGTCCAGGTGGGTGCTGGGTGGTCCAGGAGGATGCTCAGTGGTCCAGGTGGGTGCTGGGTGGTCCAGGTGGGTCCTGGGTGGTCCAGCTGGGTGCTGGGTGGTCCAGGAGGATGCTCAGTGGTCCAGGTGGGTGCTGGGTAGTCCAGGTGGGTCCTGGGTGGTCCAGGTGGGTGCTGAGTGGTCCAGGTGGGTGCTGGGTAGTCCAGGTGGGTGCTGGGTGGTCCAGGAGGATGCTGGGTGGTCCAGGAGGATGCTGAATGGTCTAGCTGGGTGTTGGGTGGTCCAGGTGGGTGCTGGTGGTTCAGGAGGATGCTGGGTGGTCCAGGTGGGTTCTGGGTGGTCCAGGTGGGTGCTGGGTGGTCCAGGAGGATGCTGGGTGGTCCAGTAGATCCTGGGTGGTCCAGCTGGGTGCTGGGTGGTCCAGGTGGGTGTTGAGTGGTCCAGGTGGGTGCTGGGTGGTCCAGGTGGGTGCTGAGTGGTCCAGGTGGGTGCTGGGTGGTCCAGGAGGATGCTGGGTGGTTCAGGCTGGTGCTGGGTGGTCCAGGTTGGATTAGGGTGGGCCAGCTGGGTGCTGGGTGGTCCAGCTGGATGCTGGGTGGTCCAGGTGGGTGCTGGGTGGTCCAGGTGAGTCCTGGGTGGTCCAGGTGGGTGCTGGGTGGTCCAGGTGACTGCTGGGTGGTCCAGGTGGGTGCTGGTTTATCTAGGTGGGTGCTGGGTGGTCCAGCTGGTTGTTGGGTGGTCCAGATGGATACTGGATGGTCCAGGAGGATACTGGATGGTCCAGGTGGATGCTGGGTGGTCCAGGTGAGTTCTAGGTTGTCCAGGTGGTTATTGGGTGGTCCAGGTGGGTGCTGGGTGGTCACACTGGGTCCTGGGTGCTCCACAACCCCCCCCCCCCCCCCTTTTTGGGACCCCACCCCTCCCCCCTCCCTTCCAGATGCTCCGTGTTCCTCCTGGACCGACTGAGCCACGAGCTGGTGGCCAAAGTCTTCGACGGCGGCGTGGTGGATGATGAGGTGAGGGCTGGTTCTGGGGAGGGGTGTAGGGGGGTCCACCATCCCCATCCCCATCCCATCCCCATCCCATCCCCATCCCATCCCCATCCCATCCCATCCCATCCCATCCCATCCCATCCCATCCCCGTCCCCAATCCATCCCCATCCCCATCCCATCCCCATCCAATCCCATCCCCACTCCATCCCCATCCCCATCCCCATCCCATCCCCATCCCATCCCTTACCCATTTCCATCCCCTTCCCCATCCCATTCCCATCCCCATCCCATCCCATCTCCATCCCCATCTCCATCCCCTTCCCCATCCCATCCCCATCCCATCCCCATCCCCATCCCCATCCCCATCCCATCCCCATCTCATCCCCATCCCATCATATCTCCATCCCCATCCCATCCACATCCCATCCCCATCCCATCCCCATCCCCATTCCATCCCCATCCCCATCCCATCCCCACCACATCCCCATCCCATCCCCATATTATCATATCCCCATCTCATCCCCATCCCATCATATCTCCATCTCCCAACCCCATCCCATCCCCATCCACATCCCCATCCCATCCCCATCCCCATCCCATCTCCATCCCCATCCCCATCCCCATCCCCATCCCATCCCCATCCCTATTCCATCCCCATCCCCATCCCATCCCCATCCCATCCCATCCCATCCCATCCCATCCCATCCCATCCCATCCCATCCCATCCCATCCCTATTCCCATCCCATTCCCATCCCATCCCAGTTCAGCCTGGTTCCTGCTCCTGAGGTGCTCCCCTTGCCCCCCAGAGCTATGAGATCCGGATCCCAGCTGACCAGGGCATCGCTGGGCACGTGGCCACCACCGGGAAGATCCTGAACATTCCGGATGCCTATTCCCACCCCCTCTTCTACAGGGGGGTGGATGACAGCACCGGCTTCCGCACCAGGAACATCCTCTGCTTCCCCATCAAGAATGAGAACCAGGGTGAGGAGGAGGAGGAGGAGGAGATGGAGGAGGGGGAGGAGGAGGGAGGGTTGGTGGGCTTGATCTCAACCCCAATCGCACCCCCATCCCCATCCCATCCCCATCCTATCCTATCCCATCCCAACCCCAACCACATCCCATCCCAACCCCATCCTATCCTATCTCATACCCATCCCGTCCCATCCACATCCATATCCACATCCACTCCTGTCCCCATCCCCATCCCATCCCATCCCCATCCATATCCCCATCCCATCCCCATCTGCATCTCATCCCCATCCCATCCTCATCCTCATCCCATCCTCACCCCATCCCCACCCCATCCCCATCCCCAACCCCATCCCATCCCATCCCATCCCATCCCATCCCATCCCATCCCATCCCATCCCATCCCATCCCATCCCCATCCCCATCCCCACCCCATCCCCATCCCCAACCCCATCCCATCCCATCCCATCTCATCCCCATCTCATCCCCATCCCCATCCCCATCCCCATCCTCATCCCCATCCCCATCCTCATCCCCATCGCCACCCCATTCCATCCCCATCCCCATCCCATCCCCATCCCATCCCCATCCCATCCCCATCCCATCCGCATCCCATCACCATCTCATCCCCCTCTCATCCCCATCCCCATCCTCATCCTCATCACATCCCCATCCCCACCCCACCCCATTCCCATCCCCATCCTCATCCTCATTGCATCCCCTTCCTCATCCCATCCCCATCCCATCTCCATCCCATCCCATCGCACACCCCATCCCCATCCCCATCTCATCCCCATCCCCATCCCAGACTGGTCTGGACTGGGAGGGACCCCAAGGATCACAGAGCTCCAACCCCCTGCCACAGGCAGGGACACCAACCTCAGGCCTGGAGCTACACAAGGTTGCCCAGGGCCCCATCCAACCTGGGCTTTGAAAACTGCTCCTGGATATTCCTATGGGATTGAATCATCTCCTGCTCTGGATGGGGGTTGGATTCGATGATCTCCAGGGGGTCCCTTCCCATCCTTGAAGCTCTGTAGGTGTTTTCCTCTTTAATTATCTTCATTGACACCTTGGTGAGGGAACAGCACCCACCCTCAGCAAGTACCTGATGATCCAGAGCTGGGAGGGGTGGCTGACACACAGGGACACTGTGCTGCCATCCAGAGACCTGGCCAGGCTGGAGAGCTGGGCAGGGAGAAACCAGATGGGATTCAACAAAAGCAAGTGGAGAGTCTGGCACCTGGGGAGGAACAACTGCTGGAATCAGGACAGGAGCTGCTGGAGAGGAGCTGTGTGGAGAAGGAGCTGGGGGTGCTGGTGGGTGACAGGGTGGCCATGAGCCAGCAGTGTGCCCAAGGAGCCCAATGGGATCCTGGGGGCATCAGGAGGAGTGTGGGCAGCAGGTCACAGGAGGGGATCCTCCCCCTCTGCTCTGCCCTGCTCAGGCCCCAGCTGGAGTGTTGTGTCCAGTGCTGGGCTCCCTGGGATCAAAGGGACAGGGATCTCCTGGAGAGAGTCCAGAGGAGGGACATGGAGATGATGAAGGGCCTGGAGCATCTCCCCTGGGAGGAAAGGCTGAGGGAGCTGGGGCTGTTCAGCCTGGAGAGAAGCAGCCTGAGAGGGGATCTGATCAATGGGGATCAATAGCTGAAGGGTGGGACACAGGGGGGCCATGGGCAGCCTCTTCTCAGTGTCTGTGGGGACAGAACAAGGGGTGATGGGCTCAAGTTGGAGCACAGGGAGTTCCCCCCCAATCTGGGGCAGAACTTCTTCCCAGTGAGGGTGAGGGAGCCCTGGGACAGGCTGCCCAGGGGGTGTGGAGTCTCCTTCTCTGGAGAGATTCCAGCCCCATCTGGACACCGACCTGTGTGCCCTGTCCTGGGGACCCTGCTTTGGCAGGGGGTTGGACCCCATGGGCTCTGGGGGTCCCTTCCCACCCCTCCGACTCTCTGACTCTCCATTCTCCCCTCCCAGAGGTGATTGGGGTGGCTGAGCTGGTCAATAAGATCAATGGACCTTGGTTCAGTAAGTTTGATGAGGACCTGGCCACCGCCTTCTCCATCTACTGTGGCATCAGCATCGCCCATGTACGTGCTGAGGGGGGAGGTTGGGGGGTCCCCAAACCGAGGGTGGGCTTGATGGGGGGCAAGGGGGACCCATCACCCTGCCTTGGAGTTGGTGTGGAGAGATGAGGATGGGGAGGGATGGGTGTGAGGTGACTGGGGGGAAGTGGGGGTGGGGATGGGATAGGGTGGGGTGGGGAAGGGATGGGGATGGGTATGGGGATGGGGATGGGGATGTGGATGGGGATGGGGATGGGGATGAGGATGGGATGGGATGGGATGGGGATGGGATGGGGATGGGATGGGGATGGGGATGGGATGGGATGGGATGGGATGGGGATGGGATGGGGATGGGGATGGGATGGGATGGGATGGGATGGGATGGGGATGGGATGGGGATGGGGATGGGGATGGGGATGGGATGGGGATGGGATGGAGTTGGAATGGGGATGGGGATGGGGATGGGATGGGGTTTGGATGGGGATGGGATGAGGATGGGGATGGGGATGGGGATGGGATGGGGATGGGGATGCGGAAGGGGATGGGATGGGGATGAGATGGGATGGGGATGGGGATGGGGTGAGATGGGATGGGGATGGGATGGGGTGAGATGGGATGGGGATGGGATGGGGATGGGATGGAGTTGGAATGGGGATGGGAATGGGATGGGGATGAGAGGGGGATGGGGATGGGGATGGGGATGGGATGGGGATGGGATGGGGTTGGGATAGGAATGGGTATGGGGATGGGATGGGGATGGGGATGGGATGGGGAAGGGAGGACACAGCAGGGGGTGTGTTTGGGGGGGGTTCCATGATCCCCCACCACCCTGCTCTGTTCTTGGCTGCATCATGGATCGATGATGCTGGGGAGGGAGGGGGGTGTGTTCCTTGGGGACAATCAGTGTTGGGAATGGGATGGGATGCTTTTGGGGTAACAGAGGGGTCCTGGGGTGTTCTCCTCACCCCTTAACCCTCTCATTATCCCCTCCCACCCCTCAGTCCCTTCTCTACAAGAAGGTGAACGAGGCTCAGTACCGCAGCCACCTGGCCAACGAGATGATGATGTACCACATGAAGGTGAGGTGCCCCTGGGACCTCCCTGGGGGGGGTGTTGGGTGGCTTTGGGGGTCCCTTTCTCCTCTTGTTTGGGGCTGAGGTGACCCAGGGGACATGCTGGTCACTTGGAATGGCTCCTATAGGTGTCAGATGATGAGTACACCAAGCTGCTGAGTGAGGGCATCCAGCCCGTGGCCACCATCGACCCCAATTTCGCCAGCTTCACCTACACCCCCCGCTCGCTGCCTGAGGATGACACCTCCATGGTGAGCAGCATGGGGAGGGTCCCCCAAGGACCACCAGACCCCTGCCAGACCCCCAGCAGGTCCTGGACTCCAGCCCCAGGGGGTGTGAGGGAGGGGGATGGGATGGGGTGGGGATGGGATGGGGATGGGATTGGGATGGGGATGGGATGGGGATGGGATGGGGATGGGATGGAGATGGGATGTGGATGGGGATGGGGATGGGATGAGATGGGGATGGGATGGGGATGGGGATGGGATGGGATGAGATGAGGATGGGGATGGGGATGGGGATGGGGATGGAGATGGGATGGGATGGGATGGGGATGGGGAGGGGATGGGATGGGATGGGGATGGGATGGAGAGGGGATGGGGATGGGATGGGGATGGGGATGGGATGGGGATGGGGATGGGGATGGGATGGGGATGGGATGAGATGGGATGGGGATGGGGAGGGGATGGGGATGGGATGGGGATGGGATGGGATGTGGATGGTATAGGGATGGGGATTGGGTCTGGATGGCAATGGGATGGGGATGGGATGGGATTGGGATGGGGATGGGATGGGGATGGGATGGGGATGGGGATGGGGGTGGGGGTGGGATTGGGGTGGGGATGGGATGGGGATGGGGATGGAATGGGATGTGATGGGATGGGATGGGATGGGATGGGATGGGATGGGGATGGGATGGGGTTGGGATGGGGATGGGGTGTGGATGGGGATGGAATGGGGATGGGGATGGGGATGGGATGGGGATGGGATGGGAATGGGGATGGGGATGGGATGGGATGGGATGGGATGGGATGGGATGGGATGGGATGGGATGGGATGGGATGGGGATGGGATGGGGAGGGGATGGGGATGGGATGGGGATGGGGATGGGGATGGGATGGGATGGGGATGGGATGGGGAGGGGATGGGGATGGGATGGGGATGGGGATGGGGATGGGGATGGGGATGGGGATGGGATGGGGATGGGGATGGGGATGGGATGGGGATGGGGATGGGGATGGGATGGGGATGGGATGAGATGGGATGGGGATGGGGAGGGGATGGGATGGGGATGGCATGGGGATGGGGATGGGATGGGGATGGGGATGGGGATGGGATGGGGATGGGAGAGATGGGATGGGGATGGGGAGGGGATGGGGATGGGATGGGATGGGATGGGGATGGGGAGGGGATGGGGATGGGATGGGATGGGGATGGGATGGGATGTGGATGGTATAGGGATGGGGATTGGGTCTGGATGGCAATGGGATGGGGATGGGATGGGGATGGGGATGGGGATGGGATTGGGGTGGGGATGGGATGGGGATGGGGATGGAATGGGATGTGATGTGATGGGATGGGATGGGATGGGGATGGGATGGGGATGGGATGGGGATGGGGTGTGGATGGGGATGGAATGGGGATGGGGATGGCATGGGATGGGATGGGGATGGGGGGCTGTGGCTGCCCCCCAAACCTCCCCCTACCTGCCAGGCCGGGGTGTCCCATGTGGGTCACAGGTTGCCCCCCCTGTCCCCCCCAGGCCATCCTCAGCATGCTGCAGGACATGAACTTCATCAACACCTACAAGATGGACCGTCAGACCCTCACCAGGTCCCTGACCCCACACCCACCTCTGGGAGCCCTGGGCAAACTGGGAGATCTCTAAGGAGCTCAACCCACCTTCCTCCTCCTCCTCATCCTCCTGCCCACCTCTCCCAGGTTCTGCCTGATGGTGAAGAAGGGCTACAGGGACCCTCCCTACCACAACTGGATGCATGCCTTCTCTGTCTCCCACTTCTGCTACCTGCTCTACAAGAACCTGGAGCTGGTCAACTACCTGGAGTAAGGGCAAGGACTGTCCCCATCCCTGTCCCTGTCCCCTGGTTGAGCTGGGGTGGGCCTTGCCTTTCTCCCCTGCCTCAGTTTCCCTCCTTCGACTTCCTTCTTCTCAGAGACATCGAGATCTTTGCCCTCTTCATCTCCTGTATGTGCCATGACCTGGACCACAGAGGCACCAATAACTCCTTCCAGGTGGCCTCGGTGAGCTGGGGTGGGCAAGAAGGTGGTGGGGGACATGGGGACAGGAGGAAAAGGGTGGGGTGGGGATGGGGAAGGGGGTCTTCACCCCAATAACTCACTACCTGGCTGCTCTGTCCTGCAGAAATCTGTCCTGGCTGCGCTCTACAGCTCCGAGGGGTCTGTCATGGAGGTGAGGTGTCTCTCCAGCCCTATGTCCTGTGTGTCCCCCCTGCCCATGTTGGGCTTGGATTAGGGGGGGAAGGACCATCCTGTGTGGTCCCACAGGCTGGGACCATCCCCCATCCATCCCCCATCCATCCATCCATCCATCCCCCATCCACCCATCCATCCATCCATCCCATCCATCCATCCATCCCCCATACATCCATCAATCCATCCATCCCCCATCCATCCATCCATCCATCCCCCATCCATCCATCCATCCATCCCCCATCCATCCCCCATCCATCCATCCATCCATCCATCCCCCATCCATCCATCCATCCCCCATCCATCCCCCATCCATCCATCCATCCATCCATCCCCCATCCATCCATCCATCCATCCATCCATCCATCCATCCATCCATCCATCCATCCATCCATCCATCCATCCCCCATCCATCCATCCATCTATCCATCCATCCCCCATCCATCCATCCATCCCCCATCCATCCATCCCCCATCCATCCCTCATCCATCCATCCATCCCCCATCCATCCATCCCCCATCCATCCCTCATCCCTCCTCCTCTCCCTTGTCCCACAGAGACACCACTTTGCCCAGGCCATCGCCATCCTCAACAGCCAAGGCTGCAACATCTTCGACCACTTCTCCCGCAAGGTGAGCCCCATCCTTGGCTCCCAACACCCCCACCCCCTCCTCACCCCCTCCAGATCCCCTCCCCAAGGTGGATTGGGCCCTTGGGAGGGACCCAGCCCTTTCCTGGTGCCACAGGACTACCAGCGTATGCTGGACCTGATGAGGGACATCATCCTGGCCACCGACCTGGCCCATCACCTCCGCATCTTCAAGGACCTCCAGAAGATGGCAGAAGGTGAAGCACCCCTGCTCAGGGTTTGGGGAGGGGTGGGGGGACCTCATCCTACCGAATCTGGGGAAAGGGGGTGATGATAGGGAAAGTTCTGGGGGTTGGGGGGTGGTGGGACCTCATCCCACCAAAAACTGGGGTGGGGAGATGGTACCCTGGGGGGTGGTGGGACCTCATCCCATCAAAGATTGGGGTGGGGTGGGGATGATACATCAAGTTCTGGGGTTTGGGGGGGTGGTGGGACCTCATCCCACCAGAGATTGGGGTGGGGGGGGTGATGATAGGGCAAGTTTTTGGGGGTTGGGGGGTGGTGAGACCTCATCCCACCAAGGATTGGGGTGGGGGAGGATGAGATCCTGAGGGTTGGGGGGTGGTGGGACCTCATCCCATCCAAGATTTGGGGGTGGGGATGATATTTTGGGGGTTTGGGGGTGGTGGGACCTCATCCCACCAAAGATTGGGGTGGGGGGGATGAGATCCTGGGGGTTGGGGGGTGGTGGGACCTCATCCCACCAAAAATTGGAGTGGAGTGGGGGGTGATATAGCAAGTCCTGAGGGTTGGGGAGTGGTGGGACCTCATCCCATCCAAGATTGGGGAAGGGGATGATATTTTGGGGGTTGGGGGGTGGTGGAACCTCATCCCATCAAAGATTTGGGGGTGTGTGTGAGATATCCTGGGGTTGGGGGTGATGGGACTTCATCCCACCAGAGATTGGGGGAAGGGGAGATGAGATCCTGAGAGTTGGGGGGTGGTGGGGCCTCATCCCATCAAAGATTGGGGGGAGATATTCTTGGGGTTGGGGGGTGGTGGAACCTCATCCCATCCAAGATTTGGGGGTGGGGATGATATTTTGGGGGTTGGGGGGTGGTAGGACCTCATCCCATCCAAGATTTGGGAAGGGGGGGGTGAGATACCCTGGGGGTTGGGGAGTAGTGGGACCTCATCCCATCCAAGATTTGGGGGATGGGATGATATTTTGGGGGTGGGACTTCATCCCATCAAAGATTTGGGGGAGGGGATGAGATCCCTGGGTTGGGGGGTGGTGGGACTTCATCATCCCACCCAAGATTTGGGGGAGGGGATGATATTTTGGGGGTTGGGGGGTGGTGGGACCTCATCCCATCCAAGATTTGGGGGATGGGATGATATTTTGGGGGTGGGACTTCATCCCATCAAAGATTTGGGGGAGGGGATGAGATCCCTGGGTTGGGGGGGTGGTGGGACCTCATCCCACCAAGGAGTGGGGGAGCGGGGGATGAGATCCTGAGAGTTGGGGGGTGGTGGGACCTCATCCCATCAAAGATTGGGGGCAGGGGATGAGATTTTGGGGGTTGGGGGGTGGTGGCACCTCATCCCATCCAAGATTTGGGGGGGGGGATGATATTTTGGGGGTTGGGGGGTTGTGGCACCTCATCCCATCCAAGATTTGGGGGGGGGGGGTGAGATACCCTGGGGGTTGGGGAGTAGTGGGACCTCATCCCATCCAAGATTTGGGGGATGGGATGATATTTTGGGGGTTGGGGGGGTGGTGGGACCTCATCCCATCCAAGATTGGGGGAGGGGATGATATTTTGGGGGTTGGGGGGTGGTGGAACCTCATCCCATCCAAGATTTGGGGGGGGGATGATATTTTGGGGGTTGGGGGGTTGTGGCACCTCATCCCATCCAAGATTTGGGGGGGGGGGGTGAGATACCCTGGGGGTTGGGGAGTAGTGGGACCTCATCCCATCCAAGATTTGGGAGGGGGGGATGAGATACCCTGGGGGCTGGGGAGTAGTGGGACCTCATCCCATCCAAGATTTGGGGGTGGGGATGATATTTTGGGGGTTGGGGGGTGGTAGGACCTCATCCCATCCAAGATTTGGGAGGGGGGGGGTGAGATACCCTGGGGGTTGGGGAGTAGTGGGACCTCATCCCATCCAAGATTTGGGGGATGGGATGATATTTTGGGGGTGGGACTTCATCCCATCAAAGATTTGGGGGAGGGGATGAGATCCCTGGGTTGGAGGGTGGTGGGACCTCATCCCACCAAGGATTGGGGGAGGGGGGGATGATACCCTGTGGGCTGGGGGGTGGTGGGACCTCATCCCATCCAAGATTTGGGGGTGGGGATGATATTTTGGGGGGGTTGGGGGATGGTGGGACCTCATCTCACCAAATCTGGGGGGTCCTGTTGACATGACAACCCCCCCAAATCCCTCTGAGAGGTAGAGATGGGGGTGATAACACCCCCCTTCACCCCCCCAACCCTCCCCCCTCTCCCCCCAGTGGGCTACGACCCCAAGAACAAGCAGCACCACAGCCTGTTGCTCTGCCTGCTCATGACCTCCTGCGACCTCTCCGACCAGACCAAGGGCTGGAAGACCACCAGGAAGATTGCAGTGAGTGTCCCACCTTGGGGGATGACCCCCTCGAAGAACACCCTGACCCCCTCCCCAAAAGCCCCCCCCTCCCTAGGAGAGCTCCATCCCCTGGACCAGGGAGGAGCAGCATCAGTAGATAGAGGGGAGGTGATTCTTCAGCATCTACCTGGGCTTGTGCAAGGGCTTGGACACCCCCCCCCCCCCTCCCAGTACATCCTGAGCTCTAAACTGGGGGGAGATGGGGCGTTGATGGGTGGAGAATCCAGTGGATAAGGAACGGGTTGACAGACCAGAGGTGGGGGGTCCCCCAGGGGGTGGGGGCTGCCTGGGGACTGAGGGTCTTGAACATCCTTATGGGGGAGGGGATTGAGGGCACCCTCAGCAGGTTTGGGGGTGACCCCCGAGCTGAGTGGGGTGGGGGGACACCCGAGAAGGAAAGGAGCCACCCAGAGGGGTCTTGAGAGGCTGGGAAGGTGGGTCTGGGGGAAGCTGATGAGGGTCAACACTGCCAAGGGTGAGGGGTGGCACTGGGGATGGAGGGATCCCAGACAGGGATACAGACTGGGAGAAGAGCTGCTGGAGAGCAGCCCTGTGGGAAGGACATGGGGGTTCTGGGGGGTGAGGATCAGAGAATCATGGAATCCCAGACTGGGCTGGACTGGGAGGGATCCCAAGGGTCCCAGAGCTCCAACCCCCCTGCCACAGGCAGGGACACCAACCTCCAGGTATTGGAGCTCTGGGACCCTTGGGGTGCCACCCAGTCCAGAGCAGTCTGGGATGGGGATGGGGATGGGATGGGGATGGGATGGGAAGGGATGGGGATGGGGATGGGGATGGGGATGGGGATGGGATGGGGATGGGATTGGGATGGAGATGGGATGGGATGGGGATGGGGATGGGATGGGATGGGATGGGGATGGGGATGGGATGGGATGGGGATGGGGATGGGGATGGGATGGGGATGGGGATGGGGATGGGGATGGGGATGGGGATGGGATGGGATGGGATGGGGATGGGGATGGGATGGGGATGGGATTGGGATGGAGATGGGATGGGATGGGGATGGGGATGGGATGGGATGGGGATGGGGATGGGATGGGGATGAGGATGGGGATGGGATGGGGATGGGGATGGGGATGGGGATGGGGATGGGGATGGGATGGGAAGAGGATGGGGATGGGATGGGATGGGGATGGGGATGGGATGGGGATGGGATGGGGATGGGGATGGGATGGGATGGGATGGGGATGGGATGGGGATGGGGATGGGATGGGGATGGGATGGGGATGGGGATGGGGATGGGGATGGAATGGGATGGGATGGGGATGTGATGGAGGAGGGGATGGGATGGGGATGGGATGGGATGGGGATGGGGATGGGATGGGATGAGGATGGGGATGAAGATGGGGATGGGGTGGAATGGGGATGGCATGGGGATGGGGATGGGATGGGGATGAGATGCCCCCTGGGCAACCTTGTGTAGCTCCAGGCCTGAGGTTGGTGTCCCTGCCTGTGGCAGGGGGTTGGAGCTCTGGGACCCTTGGGGTCCCTCCCAGTCCAGCCCAGTCTGGGATTCCATGGTTCTACGACCACCCAGCAGCATCCTTCATCCCGTATCCTCACCCAACGTGGGGGTGTCCCCCTTTGGATATGGAAAAGGGGGGAGAGGGGGGGTGTGGAGAGGGTGGGGGGTGTTTTGGGGGAGGGGTCACCCCATGAATGTCCCCCTCCCCTTGTGCAGGAGCTGATCTACAAGGAGTTCTTCTCCCAGGGGGACCTGGTAGGTACCACCAGGGTTGGGCAACCCCAAGGAGGATCTGGGGGGGGTTAGTTGGGATTGGGGGGGGTAGTTGGGATTGGAGGGGGGTTAGTTGGGATTGGAGGGGGGGTTGATTGGGATTTAGGGGGTAAATTGGGATTTGGGGGGGTTGGTTGGGATTTGGGGGGGTTATTTGGATTGGGGGGGTTATTTGGGATTAAGGGGGGTTATTTGGGATTGGGGGGGTTGGTTGGAATTGGAGGGGGTTATTTGGATTGGGGGGGTTATTTGGGATTGGGGAGGTAGCTGGGATTAGGGGGTTTGGTTGGGATTGGGGGGTTATTTGGGATTGGGGGGTTATTTTGGATTGGTGGGGTTATTTGGGATTGGGGGGTTATTTTGGATTGGGGGATTATTTGGGATTGGAGGGGTTTACTTGGGATTGGAGGGGGGTTATTTGGGATTGGAGGGGGGGTTGGTTGGGATTTAGGGGGGGTAAATTGGGATTTGGGGGGGGTTGGTTGGGATTTGGGGGGTTTATTTGGGACTGAGGGGGTTATTTGGGATTGAGGAGGGGTAGTTTGGATTGGGGGGGTTAGTTGGGATGGGGGGTGTTTGGGATTGGGGGGTTAGTTGGGATTGGGGGGTAGTTGGGATTAGGGGGGTTAGTTGGGATTGGGGGGTGAGTTGGGATTGAGGAGGGGTAGTTGGGATTTGGGGGGTTACTTGGGATTGGGGGGTGAGTTGGGATTGGAGGGGTATTTGTGATTGGGGGGTTATTTGGGATTGGTGGGGTTATTTGGGATTGAGAGGGGTTAGTTGGGATTGGGGGGTATTTGGGATTGGAGGGGTTAGTTGGGATTGGGGGGGTTATTTGGGATAGGGGTGGTTAGTATGGATTGGAGGGGGGTTAGTTGGGATTGAGGGGACTTAGTTGGGATTGGGGGGGTTATTTCGGATTAAGGGGGGTTATTTGGGATTGGGGGGTTATTTGGGATTGGGGGGAGTTATTCAGGATTGGAGGGGGGTTAGTAGGGATTAAGGGGGGGGTATTTGGGATTGGGGGGGGTTAGTTAGGATTGGAGGGGGGGTAGTTGGGATTGAGGGGGGTTAGTTGGGATTGGGGGGGTTATTTGGGATTGGAGGGGGGTTGTTTGGGATTGGGGGGGGGTTGGCCAGTGGGTTTGACCCCTCCCCCCCTTGCAGGAGAAGGCCATGGGCAACCGTCCTCTGGAGATGATGGACAGGGAGAAAGCCTACATCCCTGAGCTGCAGATCAGCTTCATGGAGCACATCGCCATGCCCATCTACAAGTAACTGGGGGCACTGGGAGGGCACTGGGAGGTGGGACTGGGATGAATGGCGGATGGATGGATGGATGGATGGGGGATGGATGGATGGATGGATGGATGGATGGATGGGGGATGGATGGATGGATGGATGGATGGATGGATGGATGGATGGATGGATGGATGGGGGATGGATGGATGGATGGATGGATGGATGGATGGATGGATGGATGGATGGGGGATGGATGGATGGATGGGGGATGGATGGATGGATGGATGGGGGATGGATGGATGGATGGATGGATGGATGGATGGGGGATGGATGGATGGATGGATGGGGGATGGATGGATGGATGGATGGATGGATGGATGGGGGATGGATGGATGGATGGATGGATGGGGGATGGATGGATGGATGGATGGATGGATGGGTGGATGGATGGGGGATGGATGGATGGATGGATGGATGGATGGATGGATGGATGGGGGATGGATGGATGGGGGATGGATGGGGGATGGATGGGGGATGGATGGATGGGGGATGGATGGGGGATGGATGGATGGATGGATGGATGGATGGATGGATGGGGGATGGATGGATGGATGGATGGATGGATGGATGGATGGATGGATGGGTGGATGGGGGATGGATGGATGGATGGATGGATGGATGGATGGATGGGGGATGGATGGATGGATGGATGGGGGATGGATGGATGGATGGATGGATGGATGGATGGATGGATGGATGGGGGATGGATGGATGGATGGATGGATGGATGGATGGATGGATGGACGGACGGATGGATGGATGGATGGATGGATGGATGGATGGATGGATGAATGGATGGGGGATGGATGGGGGATGGATGGATGGATGGATGGATGGATGGGGGATGGATGGATGGATGGATGGATGGATGGATGGATGGATGGATGGGGGATGGATGGATGGATGGATGGATGGATGGATGGATGGATGGGGGATGGATGGGGGATGGATGGATGGATGGATGGATGGATGGGGGATGGATGGATGGATGGATGGATGGATGGATGGGGGATGGATGGGGGATGGATGGATGGATGGATGGATGGGGGATGGATGGATGGATGGGGGATGGATGGATGGATGGATGGATGGATGGATGGATGGATGGATGGGGGATGGATGGATGGATGGGGGATGGATGGATGGATGGATGGATGGGGGATGGATGGATGGATGGATGGATGGATGGATGGATGGATGGGGGATGGATGGATGGATGGGGGATGGATGGATGGATGGATGGATGGATGGATGGGGGATGGATGGATGGATGGATGGATGGATGGATGGGGGATGGATGGATGGATGGATGGATGGATGGATGGATGGATGGGGGATGGATGGGGAATGGATGGATGGATGGATGGATGGATGGATGGATGGATGGATGGGGGATGGATGGGGAATGGATGGATGGATGGATGGATGGATGGATGGATGGATGGATGGATGGATGGATGGGGGATGGATGGGGAATGGATGGATGGATGGATGGATGGATGGATGGATGGATGGATGGATGGATGGGGGATGGATGGGGGATGGATGGATGGATGGATGGGGGATGGATGGATGGATGGATGGATGGATGGATGGATGGATGGATGGATGGGGGATGGATGGGGGATGGATGGATGGATGGATGGATGGATGGATGGATGGGGAATGTGAACAAGTCTATTGACCCCCATCTTGGCTGAGGATGCTGATGGGGGGCTGTGTGTGTCCCCCCCTCCCCCAGGCTGCTCCAGGACCTCTTCCCCAAGGCAGCAGAGCTCTACGAGCGGGGTGGCCAGCAACAGGGAGCAGTGGACCAAGGTGTCCCACAAGTTCACCATCCGGGGGTTGCCCAGCAACAACTCCCTGGACTTTTTGGATGAGGAATACGACCCCCAAACCCCTGACCCCCAACTCAACGGCTGCCTGGACCCTGAGGGGGGACAACCTGAAGTGGAGGCTGACTGAGGAGACCCATGGGTGGGCTGGGATGGAGGAAGAGGAGGAGGAAGAAGAAGAAGAGGGACACACACTGGACCCACACCATGGTTGGGTGGTGGGGAGCAGGAGAAACCCCCCCACCCCCCAAACCCTTGTCCTCCAGCCCATAGGGTGGAGGTTTTGGGGTGGGGTGAGGATGGATGGATGGATGGATGGGTGGATGGATGGATGGATGGATGGGGGATGGATGGATGGACGGACATCAGTGACTCTGGACCACCCTGGTGACCCCCTTGGGCTTTCCCCACCCATGGGTGCCTGTGCTCCCCCATCTAGAATGGGTGTCCCCACCTCATGGTGGGGCCATGACCCATCTGTGCTGGGATTTTGGGGTCTCCATGGGGGGGGACCCCAAGGGGTTGGGGTGGGGGGGTGGGGTTGATGTGCTTTAAATTGCCTTAAGGCTGCAGGTTCTGTCCCTGGGGGGGGGGACAATTGGGGAGGGGGGGGGAGCAATTGGGGAGGGGGGGGGACAATTGGGGAGGAGGGGGTAACAATTGGGGAGGGGGGGGCACAGCAGGGACATGGGGGGGGACAACAGGGACATAGGGGGGCAGATTGCCCCCCCAAAAACAGGGTGTGGGGCAGTGAGAGAGCTGGGGGGTGGGTGGGTTTTGGGGGGTGGGTTTTGGGGTCCAAGGCTGGGGGAGGGCTGACAGGAGCCAGGATCGGGCCCTTAGAAGGAGGTTGGGGTGGGGGTGCTCTGCTTGCAATCCCTGCCTGGTCCTGCTAGACCCCCCCTCAAGCTGAAGACACCCCACCCCCCTCTGTACCCCTGAGACCCCCCCTGGACACCCCCAGCCTTAGGAGGACTCATGTCCCAGCTTGGGGGGGTGGTCCTGGTCGCCACACATGGGGTGGGATGAGGGGGCTGCAGAGGCTCTGGTGGTCCCCCCCCATGTCCTCCCACACCCTGTGTACCCTCCCCCCCTCCCCCCCCCCCCAGTGTCCTCACCTGGAGCCTCTGCACCAGTGACCCACATGGCCATGAGCATCCCCAGCCTGTGGTGGCTCCACAGCTCCTCACACCTTCTGTGGACCCACATGGTCTCCTGAGGTCCCTCTGGTCATGCAGACCACCCTGCCTGGACCCTGATGGCCTCCTGAGGTCCCTCTGGTCATCCAGACCCCATCATCCATGGACCCTGATGGCCTCCTGAGGTCCCTCCTGTCATGCAGATCACCCTGCCTGGACCCTGATGGTCTCCTGAGGTCCCTCTGGTCATGCAGACCACCCTGCCTGGATCCCCATGGTCTCCTGAGGACCCTCTGGTCATCCAGACCATCATCCATGGACCCTGATGGTCTCCTGAGGTCCCTCTGGTCCTGCAGACCCCACCATACATCAATGGGGATGGCCTCCTGAGATGCTTCTGGTCATCCAGACTCCACCATCCATGGACCCTGATGGTCTCCTGAGATGCTTCTGGTCATCCAGACCCCATCATACATGGACCCTGATGGTCTCCTGAGGTCCCTCTGGTCATGCAGACCACCCTGCCTGGACCCCCATGGTCTCCTGAGGACCCTCTGGTCATGCAGACCCCACCATACATCAATGGGGATGGCCTCCTGTGATCCTTCTGGTCCTGCAGACCACCCTGCCTGCACCCCCATGGTCTCCTGAGGACCCTCTGGTCATCCAGACCCCACCATCCATGGACCCTGATGGTCTCCTGAGGTCCCTCCTGTCCTGCAGACCACCCTGCCTGGACCCTGATGGTCTCCTGAGGACCCTCTGCTCCTGCAGACCCCATCATACATCGATGGGGATGGCCTCCTGTGATGCTTCTGGTCATCCAGACTCCACCATACATGGACCCTGTTGATCTCCTGAGGTCCTTCTGGTCATGCAGACCACCCTGCCTGGACCCCCATGGTCTCCTGAGGACCCTCTGGTCATCCAGACCCCACCATCCATGGACCCTGATGGTCTCCTGAGGTCCCTCTGGTCATACAGACCACCCCTGCCTGGACCCTGATGGTCTCCTGAGGTCCCTCTGGTCATCCAGACCCCACCATACATCAATGGGGATGGCCTCCTGCGATGCTTCTGGTCATCCAGACCCCACCATCCATGGACCCTGATGGTCTCCTGAGGTCCCTCTGGTCATGCAGACCCCACCATACATCAATGGGGATGGCCTCCTGTGATCCTTCTGGTCCTGCAGACCACCCTGTCTGGACCCTCATGGTCACCTGAGGACCCTCTGGTCATGCTGACCCCCATCATACATGGACCCTGATGGTCTCCTGAGGTCCCTCTGGTCATCCAGACCCCATCATACATGGATCCTGATGGTCTCCTGAGGTCCCTCTGGTCATGCAGACCCCACCATACATCAATGGGGATGGCCTCCTGTGATCCTTCTGGTCCTGCAGACCACCCTGCCCGCACCCTGATGGTCACCTGAGATCCTTCTGGTCATCCAGACCACCATACATCAATGGGGATGGCCTCCTGAGATGCTTCTGGTCATCCAGACCCCACCATCCATGGACCCTGATGGTCTCCTGAGGTCGCTCCTGTCATGCAGACCACCCTGTCTGGACCCTGATGGTCTCCTGAGGACCCTCTGCTCCTGCAGACCCCGTCATACATCAATGGGGATGGCCTCCTGTGACCCTTCTGGTTATCCACACCCCACCATCCATGGACCCTGATGGTCTCCTGAGGACCCTCTGGTCCTGCAGCCCCCCCATGCATGGACAGGGATGATCTCCTCTGGTCCCCACCAGTCTTACTTGGCATCATGCTCAGACCCTGATGGTTTCCCACCATCCCTCCTGCCCTGATGACTGCTGTGCATGGACCCTGATGTCCCCCCCATGGTCCCTCTGGTCCTGCAGACCCCCATGCATGGACCCTGATGTCCCCACCATGGTCCCTCTGGTCCTGCAGACCCCCATACATGGATGGTAGTGGTCTCCTGTGGTCCCTCTGGTCCTGCAGACCCCCATCCATGGATGGTAGTGGTCTCCTGTGGTCCTTCTTCACCTACTGACTGCCATGCATGGACCCTGCCCTCATCCCCCCATGGTCCCCCTGGTCCTGCAGACCCCCATGCATGGACCCTAATGTCACCCCCATGGTCCCTCTGGTCCTGCAGACGCCCATCCATGGACCCTGATGTCCCCCACCGTGGTCCCTCTGGTCCTGCAGACCCCCATGCATGGATCCTGATGGTCTCCTGTGGTCCTTCTGGTCCTGCAGACCCCCATCCATGGACCCTGATGTCCCCCACCATGGTCCCTCTGGTCCTGCAGACCCCCATGCATGGATGGTAGGGGTCTCCTGTGGTCCCTCTGGTCCTGCAGACCCCCATCCATGGACCCTGATGTCCACCACCATGGTCCCTCTGGTCCTGCAGACCCCCATGCATGGATCCTTCTGGTCTCCTTGGGTTCTTCTGGTCCTGCAGACCACCCAGCAGACCACCCTGCATGGATCCTTCTGGTCTCCTGTGGTCTTTCTTGACCTACTGACTGCCATGCATGGACCCTGCCCTCATCCCCCCATGGTCCCTCTGGTCCTGCAGACCCCCATGCATGGACCCTGATGGTCTCCTGAGGTCCCTCTGGTCTTGCTGAGCACCATCCATGGACCCTGCCCTCATCCCATGGTCCCTCTGGTCCTGCAGACCCCCATCCATGGACCCCCATGGTCTCCTGAGGTCCCCTTGGTCCTGCAGACCCCCATCCATGGACCCTGATGGTCTCCTGTGGTCCCTCTGGTCCTGCTGATCACCATGCAGACCCCCATCCATGGATGGTGGTGGTCTCCTGTGGTCCTTCTTGACATACTGACTGCCATGCATGGACCCTGCCCTCATCCCCCCATGGTCCCCCTGGTCCTACAGACCACCATGCATGGATCCTTCTGGTCTCCTGTGGTCCTTCTGGTCCTGCAGACCCCCCATGCATGGACCCTGCCCTCATCCCATGGTCCCTCTGGCCCTGCAGACCACCATGCATGGATCCTGATGGTCTCCTGAGGTCCCTCTGGTCCTGCAGACCACCCTACAGACCCCCATGCATGGACCCTGATGTCCCCCCCATGGTCCTTCTGGTCCTGCAGACCCCCATACATGGATGGTAGGGGTCTCCTGTGGTCCCTCTGGTCCTGCAGACCCCCATCCATGGACCCTGATGTCCCCACCATGGTCCCTCTGGTCCTGCAGACCCCCATGCATGGATGGTAGTGGTCTCCTTGGGTCCCTCTGGTCCTGCAGACCACCATGCAGGCCTCCATGCATGGACCCTTCTGATCTCCTGTGGTCCTTCTTGACCTACTGACTGCCATGCATGGACCCCTGCCCTCATTCCCCCATGGTCCCTCTGGTCCTGCAGACCCCCCATGCATGGACCCTGCCCTCATCCCATGGTCCCTCTGGTCCTGCAGACCCCCATGCATGGATGGTAGTGGTCTCCTTGGGTCCCTCTGGTCCTGCAGACCACCCTGCATGGATCCTTCTGGTCTCCTGTGGTCCTTCTGGTCCTGCAGACCCCCCATGCATGGACCCTGCCCTCATCCCATGGTCCCTCTGGCCCTGCAGACCACCATGCATGGATCCTGATGGTCTCCTGAGGTCCCTCTGGTCCTGCAGACCACCCTACAGACCCCCATGCATGGACCCTGATGTCCCCCTCATGGTCCTTCTGCTCCTGCAGACCACCATGCATGGATGATGATGCCCTCCTGTGATCCCTCAGGTCCTGCTGAGCACCATGCAGACCCCCATCCATGGACACTGATGCTCTCCCCATGGTCCCTCTGGTCCTGCAGACCCCCATACATGGATGGTAGGGGTCTCCTGTGGTCCCTCTGGTCCTGCAGACCCCCATCCATGGACCCTGATGTCCACCACCATGGTCCCTCTGGTCCTGCAGACCACCATGCATGGATCCTTCTGGTCTCCTTGGGTTCTTCTGGTCCTGCAGACCACCCAGCAGACCACCATGCATGGGTCCTTCTGGTCTCCTGTGGTCTTTCTTGACCTACTGACTGCCATGCATGGACCCTGCCCTCATCCCCCCATGGTCCCTCTGGTCCTGCAGACCCCCATCCATGGACCCTGATGGTCTCCTGAGGTACCTCTGGTCCTGCAGACCCCCATTCATGGACCCTGATGGTCTCCTGAGGTCCCTCTGGTCCTGCAGACCCCCATTCATGGACCCTGATGGTCTCCTGTGATCCCTCTGGTCCTGCTGATCACCCTGCAGACCCCCATCCATGGATGGTGTTGGTCTCCTGTGGTCCTTCTTGACCTACTGACTGCCACGCATGGACCCTGCCCTCATTCCCCCATGGTCCCTCTGGTCCTGCAGACCCCCATCCATGGACCCTGATGTCCCCCACCATGGTCCCCCTGGTCCTGCAGACCCCCATCCATGGACCCTGATGGTCTCCTGAGGTCCCTCTGGTCCTGCAGACCACCCTGCATGGATCCTTCTGGTCTCCTGAGGTCCCTCTGGTCTTGCTGAGCACCACGCATGGACCCTGCCCTCATCCCATGGTCCCCCTGGTCCTGCTGACCCCCATCCATGGACCCTGATGTCCCCCACCATGGTCCCTCTGGTCCTGCAGACCCCCATGCATGGACAGTGATGGTCTCCTGTGGTCCCTCTGGTCCTGCTGATCACCCTGCAGACCCCCATCCATGGATGGTGTTGGTCTCCTGTGGTCCTTCCTGACCTACTGACTGCCATGCATGGACCCTGCCCTCATCCCCCCATGGTCCCTCTGGTCCTGCAGACCACCATCCATGGACCCTGATGGTCTCCTGAGGTCCCTCTGGTCCTGCAGACCCCCATGCATGGACCCTGATGGTCTCCTGAGGTCCCCCCCCTGGTCTTGCTGAGCATCATGCATGGATGGTAGTGGTCTCCTGTGGTCCTTCTGGTCCTGCAGACCCCCATCCATGGACAGTGATGACCCCCCAAGGTCTCTCTGGTCCTGCAGACCCCCATCCATGGATGGTGGTGGTCTCCTGAGGTCCCCCTGGTCCTGCAGACCCCCATCCATGGATGGTGGTGGTCTCCTGAGGTCCCCCTGATCCGGCAGACCCCCATCCATGGATGGTGGTGGTCTCCTGAGGTCCCCTTGGTCCTGCAGCCCCCCATCCATGGACCCCCATGGTCTCCTGAGGTCCCCTTGGTCCTGCAGACCCCCATCCATGGATGGTGGTGGTCTCCTGAGGTCCCCCTGGTCCTGCAGCCCCCCCATCCATGGACCCCCATGGTCTCCTGAGGTCCCCCTGGTCCTGCAGACCCCCATCCATGGACCCCCATGGTCTCCTGAGGTCCCCCTGGTCCTGCTGAGCATCCTGCCTGGGTGGTGGTGACCCCTTGGGATCCCTCCTGACCATCGTGCATGGACCCCCCCCAGCCTCCCCATGGTCCCCCCCCCCCCCCACCCCACTCCCACAGCCCACCCCTGCATGGACCCCTCCCACCCCCCCCCCAACCAGCCCCATGGGGTCCCTCCAGCTGGGAGTCACCCCAAGCACCCATGAGCAGGGGCACCAGGGCAGGGTGACACCCCCCCCCCCCAATGGAGGGGGGAGCTGGGTGGGTGCTGAGCACCCCCCCGAGGGACCAGGGTGCTCTGAGGGGTGATGGGAGCCCCACAGTGAGACCCCAAAGTGGGTCCCACCATCCCACTGGGGGTGGTCCCACTGGGATGGTCCCACCAGGGATGGTCCCACTGGGATCAGCCCCACCAGGATCAGTCCCATCAGGATCAGTCCCACCAGGATCAGTCCCACTGGGATCAGTCCCACCAGGATCAGTCCCACTGGCATCAGTCCCACTGGGATGGTCCCACCAGGATCAGTCCCACTGGGGATGGTCCCACCAGGATCAGTCCCACCAGGGATGGTCCCCACTGGGACCAGTCCCACCAGTATCATCAGTCCCACCAGGATCAGTCCCACTGGCATCAGTCCCACTGGGATGGTCCCACTGGGATGGTCCCACCAGGATCAGTCCCACCAGGGATGGTCCCACTGGGACCAGTCCCACCAGGATCAGTCCCACCAGGATCAGTCCCAATGGGATCAGTCCTACTGGGAGATGGTCCTACTGGGATGGTCCCCACTGGGGATGGTCCTACTGGGATCAATCCCACTGGGGATGGTCCCACTGGGATCAGCCCCACCAGGCTCAGTCCCACTGGGATGGTTCCACTGGAATCAGCCCCACCAGGGATGCTCCCACCAGGGATGGTCCTACTGGGATCAGTCCCATCAGGGGTGGTCCAACCAGGATCAGTCCCACTGGGACCAGTCCCACCAGGATCAGTCCCACCAGGATTAGTCCCATCAGTGATGGTCCCACCAAGGATGGTCCCACTGGGATCAGTCCCACTGGGATCAGTCCCACCAGGGATGGTCCCACTGGAATGATCCCACTGGGATCAGCCCCACCAGGATCGGTCCCACTGGGGATGATCCCACCAGGATCAGTCCCACTGGGATGCTCCCACCAGGGATGATCCCACTGGAATCAGTCCCATCAGGATCAGTCCCACCAGGGATGGTCCCAATGGGATGATCCCACTGGAATCAGCCCCACCAGGACCAGTCCCACTGGGGATGATCCCACTGGGATCAGTCCCATCAGGGATGGCCCTACTGGGATGCTCCCACCAGGGATGGTCCCACTGGGATCAGCCCCACCAGGATCAGTCCCACTGGGAATGGTCCCACTGGGATCAGCCCCACCAGGATCAGTCCCTTCAGGATCAGACCCACTGGGATGATCCCACCGGGATCAGTCCCACCAGGGATGTTCCCACCAGGGATGGTCCTACTGGGATCAGTCCCACTGGGGAATGGTCCCACTGGGATCAGTCCCACCAGGATCAGCCCCACTGGGGATGATCCCACTGGGATCAGTCCCATCAGGGGATGGTCCTACTGGGATGATCCCACTGGGGATGGTCCCATCAGGGATGCTCCCACCAGGATCAGTCCCATTGGGGATGCTCCCCCCAGGGATGCTCCCACCAGGGATGGTCCTACTGGGATCAGCCCCACCAGGATCAATCCCACCAGGATCAATCCCACCAGGATCAGTCCCACCAGGATCAGTCCCACCAGGGATGCTCCCACCAGGGATGGTCCCCACTGGGATCAGCCCCACCAGGATCAGTCCCACTGGGAATGGTCCCACTGGGATCAGCCCCACCAGGATCAGCCCCACCAGGATCAGTCCCACTGGGATGATCCCACCAGGATCAGTCCCCCCAGGGATGCTCCCACCAGGGATCAAGATTCCCAGGGAGGGGGGCACCCTTTGCCCCCCCTCCACCCCCACCCCCCCCCCCCCACTGTGGGTACCCCAGTAGGATCTCCCCCCCCCCCCAGTTCCCCTCCCAGCTTTGGGCTGTGGTTCTTCACCCTCTCCCCCATCAGCACCACCCTCAGGGGTCCCCCAGGATCCACGTGCCCCCTCAGGGCACCCCAAAACTCAGCTGCACCCCAAGATTTGGGGGGGGGACACACACACAAAGTGAAGTGACTTCCTTTTGCCTTACCTACTTGGAGATGCCTTCAGCAAGATGCTGTGCCCAAACCCGGGGGGGACACGGGGCTGGATGCCCACCAAGACCCCCCCCCTGGAGCCCTGAGACCCCCCCTCAAAACCTGAGACCCCCCCCCTCAAGCCTTGAGACCCCCCTCAAGCCCTGAGAACCCCCCCTTAAACTCTGAGCCCCCCCTCAAAACCTGAGACCCCCCCTCAAGCCCTGAGACCCCCCTGGAGCCCTGAAGCCCCCCTCAAACTCTGACCCCCCCCCTTCAAGCCCTGAGACACCCCCCCCTCAAGCCTTGAGACCCCCCTCAAGCCCTGAGACCCCCCCCTTAAACTCTGAGCCCCCCCTCAAGCCTTGAGACCCCCCCTCAAAACCTGAGACCCCCCCTCAAGCCCTGAGACCCCCCTGGAGCCCTGAAGCCCCCCTCAAACTCTGACCCCCCCCTTCAAGCCCTGAGACCCCCCCCTTAAAGTCTGAGACCCCCCCTCAAAACCTGAGACCCCCCCCTCAAAACCTGAGACCCTCCTCAAAACCTGAGACCCCCCCCTCAAAACCTGAGACCCCCCCTCAAGCCCTGAGACCCCCCTGGAGCCCTGAAGCCCCCCTCAAACTCTGACCCCCCCTTCAAGCCCTGAGACCCCCCCCCCTTAAAGTCTGAGACCCCCCTCAAAACCTGAGACCCCCCCTCAAAACCTGAGACCCTCCTCAAAACCTGAGACCCCCCTCAAGCCTTGAGACCCCCCTCAAGCCCTGAGACCCCCCCCCCTTAAACTCTGAGACCCCCCCTCAAAACCTGAGACCCCCTGGAGCCCTGAGACCCCCCTCAAGCCTTGAGACCCCCCTCAAAACCTGAGACCTCCCCCCTTAAACTCAGACCCCCCCCTCAAGCCCTGAGACCCCCCCCTCAAGCCTTGAGACCCCCCTCAAGCCCTGAGACCCCCCCCTCAAAACCTGAGACCCCCCCTCAAGCCCTGAGACCCCCCCTGGAGCCCTGAAGCCCCCCTCAAACTCTGACCCCCCCCCTTCAAGCCCTGAGACCCCCCCCCTTAAAGTCTGAGACCCCCCCTCAAAACCTGAGACCCCCCCTCAAAACCTGAGACCCTCCTCAAAACCTGAGACCCCCCTCAAGCCTTGAGACCCCCCTCAAGCCCTGAGACCCCCCCCCTTAAACTCTGAGACCCCCCCTCAAAACCTGAGACCCCCTGGAGCCCTGAGACCCCCCTCAAGCCTTGAGACCCCCCTCAAAACCTGAGACCTCCCCCCTTAAACTCAGACCCCCCCCCTCAAGCCCTGAGACCCCCCCCTCAAGCCTTGAGACCCCCCTCAAGCCCTGAGACCCCCCCTCAAAACCTGAGACCCCCCCTCAAGCCCTGAGGACCCCCCCTGGAGCCCTGAAGCCCCCCTCAAACTCTGACCCCCCCCTTCAAGCCCTGAGACCCCCCCCCTTAAAGTCTGAGACCCCCCCTCAAAACCTGAGACCCCCCCTCAAAACCTGAGACCCTCCTCAAAACCTGAGACCCCCCTCAAGCCTTGAGACCCCCCTCAAGCCCTGAGACCCCCCCCTTAAACTCTGAGACCCCCCCTCAAAACCTGAGACCCCCTGGAGCCCTGAGACCCTCCTCAAACCCTGAGACCTCCCCCCCCTTAAACTCAGACCCCCCCTTGAGCCCTGAGACCCCCCCCTTAAACTCTGAGACCCCCCTCTAAACTCTGAGACCCCCCCTTAAACCCTGAGACCCCCCCCTCAAAACCTGAGACCCCCCTGGAGCCCTGAAGCCCCCCCTCAAACTCTGACCCCCCCCTCAAACCCTGAGACCCCTCTGAAGCCCTGAAGCCCCCCTGGAGCCCTGAGACCCCCCTGGAGCCCTGAGACCCCCCCTCAAAACCTGAGACCCCCCCTTCAAGCCCTGAGACCCCCCTGGAGCCCTGAAGCCCCCCTCAAACTCTGACACCCCCCCCCCAAGCCCTGAGACCCCCCCTCAAAACCTGAGACCCTCCTCAAACCCTGAGCCCCCCCCCCCTCAAAACCTGAGACCCCCCCCTGGAGCCCTGAGACCCTCCTCAAACCCTGAGACCCCTCCCCTTAAGCCCTGAAGCCCCCCTGGAGCCCTGAGACCCCCTCCTCAAAACCTGAGACCCTCCCCCTTAAGCCCTGGCCCCCCCTCAAACCCTGAGACCCCCCCCTCAAGCCCTGAAAGCCCCCTGGAGCCCTTAGACCTCCCCCCCCCCCCCAAACCCTGAGACACCCCCTTAAAGTCTGAGACCCCCCCCTCAAAACCTGAGACCCCCCCTCAAAACCTGAGACCCCCCTCAAGCCCTGAGCCCCTCCCCTTAAAGTCTGAGACCCCCCCTCAAACCCTGAGACCCCCCCTCAAGCCTTGAGACCCCCCTCAAACCCTGAGACCCCTCTGAAGCCCTGAGACCCCCTGGAGCGCTGAGACCCTCTCCCTTCAAGCCCTGACCCCCCCTCAAGCCCTGAGACCCCCCCTCAAAACCTGAGAACCCCCCTTGAGCCCTGAAGCCCCCCTCAAACTCTGACCCCCCCAAGCCCTGAAACCCCCCCCCTCAAGCCCTGAGACCCCCCCCCCCCCTTAAAGTCTGAGACCCCCCTGGAGCCCTGAGACCCCCATCAAAACCTGAGAACCCCTGGAGCCCTGACCCCCCCCTCAAACCCTGAGACCCCCCCTCAAGCCCTGAGACCCCCCCCTCTAAACTCTGAGACCCCCCCTTGAACCCTGAGACCCCCTTGGAGCCCTGAGACCCCCCCCTCAAGCCTTGAGACCCCTCCTCAAAACCTGAGACACCCCCCCTTAAACTCTGAGACCCCCCCTCAAACCCTGAGACCCTCTGGAGCCCTGAGACCCTCCCTCAAGCCCTGAGACCCCTCCCCCTTTAAGCCCTGACCCCCCCCCTCAAACCCTGAGACCCCCCCTTAAAGTCTGAGACCCCCCTTGGAGTCCTGAGACCCTCCTCAAACCCTGAGACCCTCCCCCTTCGAGCCCTGACCCCCCCCCCTGGAGCCCTGAAGCCCCCCCCTTAAAGTCTGAGACCCCCCTGGAACCCTGAGACCCCCCCTCAAAACCTGAGACCCCCCTGGAGCCCTGAGACCCCCCTCAAGCCCTGAGACCCCCCCCTTAAACTCTAAGACTCCCCTGGAGCCCTGAGACCCCCCAGCCAATGTCCCCCAGTATCATCAGCCCCTTTCCCAGTTGTCCCCCAGTTTGCCCAGCCCCCGGCACTGGTGTGTGTGGGGGGGTTGATGCTGGTCCAGCCCCCAGCCCTGGAGCTCCTCCCTTCCTCCTCCCTTCCTCTCCTCCTCCTCCTCCTTGTCTTCCTCCTCCTCCTTCCTCCTCCTCCTCCTCCCTCATCTTCTCCTCCTCCTCCTCCCCTCATCTTCTCCTCCTCCTCCTCCTCCTTCTCCTCCTTCCTCCTCCTCCTCCTCTTCTCCTCCTCCCTCTCCTCCTCCTCCTCCTCCCCCTCTTCCTCCTTCTCCTCCTCCTCCTCCTCATCCTTCCTCCTCCTCCTTGTCTTCCTCCTCCTCCTTCCTCCTCCTCCTCCTCCCTCATCTTCTCCTCCTCCTCCTCCTTCTCCTCCTTCCTCCTCCTCCTCCTCCTCCCTCTCCTCCTCCTCCTCCTCCCCCTCTTCCTCCTTCTCCTCCTTCTGCTCCTCCTCCTTCCTCCACCTCCTCTCCCCTCCTTCTCTTTCTCCTCCTCCCTCCTTCTTCCCTCTCCTCCTCCTCCTCCCCCTCTTCCTCCTCCTCCTCCTCCTTCCTCCTCCTCCTTGTCTTCCTCCTCCTCCTTCCTCCTCCTTCTCCTCCTCCTCCTTCTGCTCCTCCTCCTTCCTCCACCTCCTCTCCCCCTCCTCCTCTTTCTCTTCCTCCTCCTTCCTCCTCCTCCTCCTGCTTCTCCTCCACCTCCTCCTCCTCCTCTTCTTCCTCCTCCTCCTCTCCTCTCCTCCTCCTCCTTCTCCTCCTCCTCTTCCTTTCTCTCCTTCTCCTCCTCCTCTTCTTTTCCTCCTCCTTCCTCCTCCTCCTCCTTCTCCTCCTCCTCCTGCTTCTCTCCTCCTCCTTCCTCCACCTTCTCTCCCCCTCCTTCTCCTCCTCCTTCTCCTCCTTCTCCTCCCTCCTTCCTCCTCCTCCTCCTCCTTCTCCTCTTCCTCCTCATCTCTCTCCTTCTCCTCCTCCTCTTCTTTTCCTCCTCCTTCCTCCTCCTCCTCCTCTTCCTCCTCCTCGTCCTCCTCCCCCTCCTTCCTCCTCCTTCCTCCACCCTCCCTCACCCCCTCCTTCTCTTTCTCCTCCTCCTCCTCCCTCCCTCTCCTCCTCCTCCTCCTCCTCTTTCCTCCTCCTTCTCCTCCTCTCCTCCTCCACCTCCTCTTTCTCCCTCTCCTTCATCCTCTCCTTCCTCCTCCTTATTCTCCCCCCTCCTCCTCCTCCTTCCTCCACCTCCTCTCCCCCTCTTTCTCTTTCTCCTCCTCCTCCTCCTCTTCTCCTCCTCCTCCTCCCTTCTCCTCCTCCTCCTCCTTCTCTCCTCCTCCTTCCTCCACCTCCTCTCCCCCCTCCTTCTCCTCCTCCTTCTCCTCCTTCTCCTCCCTCCTTCCTCCTCCTCCTCCCTCTCCTTCTCCTCCTCCTCCTCTCTCTCCTTCTCCTCCTCCCTCCCCTCCCTCTCCTCCCTCCTTCCTCCTCCTCTTTCCTCCTCCTTGTCCTCCTCCTCCTTTCTCCTCCTCTTCCTCCCCTCTCCTTCTCCTCCTCCTCTTTTCCTCCTCCTCCTCCCTCCCTCTCTTCCTCCTCCTTCCTCCTCCTCTTTCCTCCTCCTCCTCCTCCTCCTCCTCCTCCTCCCCCCCCTCCTCCTCCTCCTCCCTTTTCCTCCCCTTTTCTCCTCTTTTCTGGTGGGTTTTGGCTTTTCCTAAATAAATTTCATACGTGGATCTCCCCCAGTGTGTCACCTGCTGCCTCACCTGGGGGGGGGGGGGGGGGGCTGGGAGGGGGGGTCCCAGGGGTGCTCCAGGGTGGGGGGAGGGGGTGGGGGCTGTGGGATGGGTGTCCCCAAGGCTGGACCACCCTGGGAGGAGGATGAAGCCAGAGGTGGGTGCAGCTGGTGAGGCTGGGGGCTGCCTGGGTGGCTTTTTTTTTGGGGGGGGGGAGGGGTGTTCCCCTGTGAGGGGGACCCTTGGGAGCCCTGGGATGCTCTGGACCCACCCAGGTTGATCCCTTGGGATCCTCCTCCATCCCTCTGGATGCATCAATCCCTCAGGATATCCAGCCCACCCCCCCAAAATGCTCCAACCCCCCCCAGGATGCTCCAACCCCCCCAGGATGCTCCAACCCCCCCAGGATGCTCCTAGCCCCCCCAGGATGCTCCAGCCCCCCCCTTTCTCCCCCAGGATTCTCTGGACCACCCAGGTTGATCCCTTGGGATCATCCTCCCACCCCCCTGGATGCATCAATCCCTCAGGATACCCAGCCCACCCCCCCAAAATGCTCCAACCCCCCCCAGGATGCTCCAGCCCCCCCAGGATGCTCCAGCCCCCCCCTTTCTCCCCCAGGATTCTCTGGACCACCCAGGTTGATCCCTTGGGATCATCCCCCACCCCCTCTGGATGTATCAATCTCTCAGGATACCCAGCCCCACCCCCCCAAAATGCTCCAACCCCCCCAGGATGCTCAACCCCCCCCAAAATACACCAGCCCCCCAGGTTACTGCAAACCCCCCCCAGGATGCTCCAACCCCCCCTTCTCCTTCCCAGGATGCTCTGGAGCCCTGGGATGCTCTGGACCACCCAGGTTGATCCCTTGGGATCATCCTCCACCCCCCTGGATGCATCAATCCCTCAGGATACCCAGCCCACCCCCCCAAAATGTTCCAACCCCCCCAGGATGCTCCAGCCACCCCCAGGATACACCTGCCCCCCCACCCCCCCCTCCAAGATCTGGGGAGGGTGAGACCCCCTCAGAGGGGATGGGACCCCAGGGGGGAGGGACCCCCACAGAGGGGGTGGGACCCCAAGGGAGGGTGGGTCCTTATGGGGGGGTGGGACCCCCCAGAGATGGGATGGGACCCCATGGAGGGGGGGGACGTTATGGGGGGGGTGGGACCCCCAGAGAGGAGATAGGACCCCAAGGGGTGTGGGACCTTATGGGGGGGGGTTGAGACCCCCCCAGAGTGGATGGGACCCCAAGGGAGGGTGGGTCCTTATGGGGGGTGTGAGACCCCCACAGAGGGGATGGGACCCCAAGGGGTGTGGGACCCTATGGGGGGTGGTACCCCCACAGAGGGGTGGGACCCCCAAGGGGGGTGGGTCCTTATGGGGGGGGGTCCTTATGGGGGGGTGGGACCTCCACAGAGGGGTGGGATCTTATGGGGGGGTGGGAGCTTAATGGGGGTTGAGACCCCCCCAGAGGGGATGGGACCTTATGGGGGGTGGGACCTTATTTGGGGAGGGTGAGACCCCCCCCAGAGGGGATGGGA
>JAKCOX010000403.1:37937-63588 GCA_022605575.1 Laterallus jamaicensis coturniculus
AAGTCGATTTCCCCTCTCTAGAGCTCCTGGGGTTGAAGTAGAGCTGATGTGCCCTCATGAGGCAAACAGCTTGCTCCTGTGAGGTGCCATGTTGTGCTTGTGAGGCCTCATCTTGTCCTCATGAGGCCCCATCTCCCCTTGTGAGACCACATCTTGTCCTCAGGAGGCCCCATCTCCCCTCATGAGGCCTCATCTTGTCCTCAGGAGGCCCCATCTCCCCTTGTGAGACCACATCTTGTTCTCACGAGGCCCCATCTCCCCTCTTGAGGCCCCATCTTGTACTCATGAGGCCCCATCTCCCCTCACGAGGCCCCATCTTGTCCTCAGGAGGCCTCATCTTGTCCTCACAAGGTCCTATCTCCGCTCATGAGGTGCCATCGTTGCCCTCGTGAGGCTCCATCTCCCCTCATGAGGCCCCATCTCCCCTCATGAGGCCCCATCTCCCCTCAGGAGGCTCCATCTCCCCTCGTGAGGACCCCATCTTGCCCTCACGAGGCCCCATCTTGCCCTCATGAGGCACCATATTGTCCTCATGAGGCCCCATCTTGTCCCTGGGAGGCCCCATCTCCCCTTGTGAGGCCTCATCGTGTCCTCACGAGGCCCCATCTCCCCTCATGAGACCCCATCTTCCCTCAGGATGCTCCATCTCCCCTCATGAGGCCCCCATCTTGCCCTCACGAGGCCCCCATCTTGTCCTCATGAGACCCCATCTCCCCTCATGAGACCCCATCTTCCCTCAGGATGCTCCATCTCCCCTCATGAGGCCTCATCGTGTCCTCATGAGGCACCATCTTTGCCCTCGTGAGGCACTATCTCCCCTCATGAAGCTCCATCTTGTCCTTGTGAGGCCTCATCACGTCCTCACAAGGTCCCATCTCCCCTCATGAGGCCCCATCTGCCCTTATGAGACCCAATCTTGTCCTTGTGAGACCCCATCTCCCCTCATGAGACCCCATCTCCCCTCATGAGACCCCATCTTGCCCTCACGAGGCCCCATCTCCCCTCATGAGGCACCATATTGTCCTCATGAGGCCCCATCTTGTCCCTGTGAGGCCCCATCTCCCCTCATGAGACCCCATCTCCCCTCATGAGGCCCCATCTTGCCCTCACGAGGCCCCATCTTGCCCTCAGGAGGGCACCATATTGTCCTCATGAGGCCCCATCTTGTCCCTGTGAGGCCCCATCTCCCCTCATGAGACCCCATCTTGCCCTCGTGAGGCCCCATCTCCCCTCATGAGACCCCATCTCCCCTCAGGAGGCTCCATCTCCCCTCATGAGACCCCATCTTGCCCTCACGAGGCCCCATCTTGCCCTCATGAGGCACCATATTGTCCTCTTGAGGGCCCCATCTTATCCCTAGGAGGCCCCATCTCCCCTTGTGAGGCTCCATCTCCCCTCGTGACACCCCATCTTGCCCTCACGAGGCCCCATCTCCTCTCATGAGGTGCCATCGTGCCCTCGTGAGGCCCCATCTGCCCTCGTGAGACCCCATCTTGTCCTCATGAGGCCCCATCTCCCTCGTGAGGCCCCCATCTTGTCCTCATGAGGCCCCATCTCCCCTCGTGAGGCCCCATCTTGTCCCTGTGAGGCCCCATCTCCCCTCATGAGACCCCATATTGTCCTCATGAGGCCCCATCTTGTCCCTGGGAGGCCCCATCTCCCCTTGTGAGGCCTCATCGTGTCCTCACGAGGCCCCATCTCCCCTCTTGAGTCCCCATCTTGTCCTTGTGAGGCCCCATCTCCCCTCATGAGGCCCCATCTCCCCTCATGAGGCTCCATCTCCCCTCGTGAGACCACATCTTGCCCTCACGAGGCCCCATCTTGCCCCTCATGAGGCACCATATTGTCCTCATGAGGCCCCATCTTGTCCCTGTGAGGCCCCATCTCCCCATCATGAGACCCCCATCTCCCCTCATGAGACCCCATCTTGCCCTCACGAGGCCCCATCTCCCCTCATGAGGCACCATATTGTCCTCATGAGGCACCATCTTGTCCCTGTGAGGCCCCATCTCCCCTCATGAGACCCCATCTCCCCTCGTGAGGCCCCATCTCCCCTCATGAGGCCCCCATCTCCCCTCGTGAGGCTCCATCTCCCCCCATGAGTCCCCATCTTGCCCTCACAAGGCCCCATCTCCCCTCATGAAGCTCCATCTTGTCCTTGTGAGGTCTCATCTTGTCCTCACAAGGCCCCATCTCCCCTCATGAAGTGCCATCGTGCCCTCGTGAGACCCCATCTTGTCCTCATGAGACCCCATCTCCCCTCATCAGGACCCCATCTCCCCTCATCAGACCCCATCTCCCCTCATCAGACCCCATCTTGCCCTCATGAGGCGCTGTCTTGCCCTCATGAGGCCCCATCTTGCCCCTTGTGAGGCCCCATCTCCCCTCATGAGGCCCCATCTCCCCTCATGAGGCACATCTGGCCCTCCTGAGGCCACATCTGCCTTCGTGAGGCCACATCTGCCTTCGTGAGGGCCCCATCTGCCCTCGTGAGTCCCCAACTTGCCCTCGTGAGGCCTCATCTTGCCCTTGTGAGACCCCATCTTGTCCTTGGGAGGGCCCCAGGTGGATCCTGTGTCCAGAGCTGGGGCCCAACACAAGAAAGATGTGGGGCTGTTGGAGAGGGGTCAGAGGAGCCAGAAGAGAAGAGAGGAGAAGGAGAGGGAGAAGGAGAGGGAGAAGGAGAGGGAGAAGGAGAGGGAGAAGGAGAAGGAGAAGGAGAAGGAGAAGAGAGGAGAAGGAGAAGGAGAAGGAGAAGGAGAAGGAGAAGGAGAAGGAGAAGGAGAAGGAGAAGGAGAGAAGGAGAAGGAGAAGGAGAAGGAGAAGGAGAGGGAGAAGGAGAAGGAGAAGAGAGGGAGAAGGAGAGGAGAAGGAGAGGGAGAAGGAGAGGGAGAAGGAGAGGAGAAGGAGAGGGAGAAGGAAGGGAGAGGAGAGGAGAGGAGAGGAGAGAGAGGAGAGGAGAGGAGAGGAGAGGAGAGGAGAGGAGAGGAGAGGAGAGGAGAGGAGAGGAGAGGAGAGGAGAGGAGAGGAGAGGAGGAGAGGAGAGGAGAGGAGAGGAGAGGAGAGGAGAGGAGAGGAGAGGAGAGGAGAGGAGAGGAGAGGAGAGGAGAGGAGAGGAGAGGAGAGGAGAGGAGAGGAGAAGGGCAGAGAGGTGGGGGATGGTCTCTTCAGCCAGGGGGACAGGAGATGGGACAAGGGGCAATGGGCTCAAGCTGTGCCAGGGCAGGGGCAGCTCAGCTGGGAGGGCAAAGTTCTTCCCTGGCAGAGTTGTAGGGCTGCGGCACAGGCTGCCCAGGGAGGGGGCTGAGTCCCCACCCCTGGGGGTGTTTAACAGATGGGGAGATGAGGTTCTTAGGATGGGAATGGTTGGACTTGATGATCTTTTCAAGGTCTTTTCCAACCTTGTGTGATTCTGTGCTTCTGAAAACGCTGAGTTCCTATAAATAGCAGCCCCTTGGGGTTGGCTGCTTCAAGAGGTGCTGTTAGAGTGCGCCAGAGCTCAAGAAACCCCAAACAAAACACTAATCCCTGTCTGAAATTTGAGTTGTTTTCTTTACCATGGGACAAATCCAAGAGTTTCTCCCCAAAAAAATGAAGAAGATGAGGTGGAAGGAATCCTAATATCCAGGCAGGAGGGTCAAACTGAAGGCCTCGGGCATGGGGTTTCACTCTGGTGCCTCCTTCTCTTCTATCCTCCAGGAATTTGGTTTATCTAAATGACGTCAAAGCTGCTGCAGTTTCATCCAGATCAACTTTTCCAAGGAAAAGCTGCTTGGTGGGGGAGGAGGAGGGGGGAGGGAATTAAACAACAGGAGGGAATATCCTGCCTCTTCCAGTCAGAACTGGAAAAGAAAACACAGAAGGGACCAGAAATAAAAGGAGGTTTGATAACAGCAAGTGGAGAGTCTGGCACCTGGGGAGGGATAACTGCTGGGATCAGGACAGGAGCTGCTGGAGAGGAGCTGTGTGGAGAAGGACCTGGGGGGTGCTGGTGGGTGACAGGGTGGCCATGAGCCAGCAGTGTGCCCAAGGAGCCCCAATGGGATCCTGGGGGGCATCAGGAGGAGTGTGGGCAGCAGGTGACAGGAGGGGATCCTCCTCCTCTGCTCTGCCCTGCTCAGGCCCCAGCTGGAGTGTTGTGTCCAGTGCTGGGCTCCCTGGGATCAAAGGGACAGGGATCTCCTGGAGAGAGTCCAGAGGAGGGACATGGAGATGATGAAAAGGCCTGGAGCATCTCCCCTGGGAGGAAAGGCTGAGGGAGCTGGGGCTGTTCAGCCTGGAGAAGAGAAGACTGAGGGGGGACCTAATTAAAGTCTCTAATTATCTGAAGCAGGGGGATGCAGGGGGAATCAGCCAGCCCCTTTTCAGTGTCTGTGGGGGACAGGGACAAGGGGCAATGGCTGCAAATTGGAGCACAGGGAGTTCCACACCAACATGGGGAGGAACTTTTCCCCAGTGACGGTGCCAGAGCCCTGGGACAGGCTGCCCAGGGGGTGTGGAGTCTCCTTCTCTGGAGAGATTCCAGCCCCCATCTGGACACCTGTCTGTGCAGTATGAGCTGGGGAGCTGCTTTGGCAGGGGGGGTTGGACCCCAGGAGCTCTCCAGGGTCCCTTCCAACCCCTCCAACTCTCTGATTCTATGATTCTAGTGACAGTGGTGGGTGCTGTCACCCATATCAGGCAAGTTAGAGCAGGGACACAGCTACAGGCTTTGTGAGGCAAAGAAAAGCTTTAATTGGTCTTTTCACACCTATAATTAGGTTTATTTCCTGTATTTCTGAGCACACTTGGTCTGAAAATATGCAGAAACCTCACAGGAAGCTGTTGGTGGTTGGGGAGGAAAAGAATAGATGAGACAAAATCTATCTGCAGGAGAAGCCAAGTGAGGACATCTGGACAGGAACCAGGACTTGGACTCAACTTCCAATGGGACCAAGGTTGCCTGGAAGGAACAGACTTTTAAAAACTTCATTTCTTTTCCTGCTGATTTTGAGCTTTTAGGGGGAAAAAAACCAGCGAGAGTGAATTTCTGGAGGGATTTCAGATGCAAGCTGCAATGTAGAAATAAACCCCTGAGTTTCTCTGCTGAAATATCACAGAATCCCAGACTGGTCAGGGATTATCTGGGAGCTCTGGAGATCCCCCCAGTCCCACCCCTGCCAGAGCAGGGTCCCCTCCAGCAGGATCACAGGGTTGGGATGGCTCCAGAGATGGAGGGAGACTCCCCAAGCTCTCTGGGCAGCCTGGCCCAGGGCTCTGCCACCCTCCCAGCAAAGAAGTTCCTCCTCAGGCTCAGGGGGAACTTCCTCTGCACCAGTTTGTGCCCACAGCCCCTTGTCCTGTCCCTGGCCCCCCTGAGCACAGCCTGACCCCTCCTCCTGAGCCCACCCCTCAAGGGTTTCTCAGCACTGAGCAGATCCCCCTCAGGCTTCTCTTCTCCAGGCTGAGCAGCCCCGAGTCCCTCAGCCTCTCTGGGTCAGAGAGATGTTCTGGTGCCCTCAGCATCCCCACAGCCCTTTGCTGGCCCCTCTCCAGGAGCTCCCTGTCCTTCCTGCCCCAGGGAGCCCGAGTCCCACACCCCCTGTTCCCCATGAGGCCTCCCCCAGGGCAGAGCAGAGGGGCAGGAGAACCCCCTGACCTGCTGCCCACACTTCTCCTGACACCCCCAGGATCCCAGTGGCTTCCTTGGCCCCAGGACACCTCACTGGCCATGGACAGCCCAGTGTCTCCCAGCACTCCTAGGGCTGTTCCACATCTCTGCTTCCCAGCAGATCACCCCAAACTGTCCCTGGTGCCAGGGGTTTACCCCTCCCTGGGGCAGGACCCAGCACCTGCCCAGGTTGAATTCCAGAAGATCTCTCCCTGCCCAGCTCTCCTGCCTGTCTAGATCTTGCTGGAATATCAGCAATCACCCCCTTGCGATGTCTCAGCAGGAACAGCATGAACTTTAGTCTCTTCTGCTCTTCCAGCCCTTATTTTCCCCAAATTTTTAGAAATTCAAGTTGCTGTTCTTCATCTTCCACTTCTGGGGACTCCCTCAAGGTTTTGCCACCTGGTTTCCTGTGATTTGGGCCAGCAGCTTAAGGAAATAATTCCATCCAAAACCCATGTTAAAGGGGTTTTCTTTACAGTCTCAGCCAGAAGGAACAGTCTGCAGGGAAGAGAGGGGGATATTAGAGGGCCGGAGCAGCTCCCCTATGGGGAGAGGCTGAGGGAGCTGGGCTGGGTCAGCCTGGAGAAGAGAAGGCTGTGGGGGGACCTCATTGCAGCCTGCCAGTCCCTGAAGGGAGCAGAGAAACAGGAGGGGAATCAGCTTGTTCAAGGGCAGAGACTGGCAGGACAAGGGGGCTGGAGTGAAGCTGGAGGAGGGAAGGGTGAGAGGAGAGATTGGGGGGAAGTTCTGTGCAGAGAGAGTGGTGAGGGGCTGGAAGGGGCTGCCCAGAGAGGGGGTGGGGTGCCCCGTGTCTGGGGGTGTTCAAGGCCAGGTTGGATGGGGCCCTGGGCAACCTTGTGTAGCTCCAGGCCTGAGGTTGGTGTCCCTGCCTGTGGCAGGGGGGTTGAAGCTCTGGGACCCTTGGGGTCCCTCCCAGTCCAGCCCAGTCTGGGATTCCATGGTTCCTCCCCTCTCCTCAGCCAGGGAGATGGGCACGAGGGTGGAGAGCTGGGCAGATGGGAGGGAAGGAGCTGTGGCTGTTGTGGGTCACCAACCCAAAGGCCAGGGGGCAGCTCTTGTCCCCCCTGTCCCAGCACTGTGGGGAAACCCACCCCCCAACCCCCCTGCTCGTCAGCAGCTGGATGGGATGGGACCCCTGGGCAACCTTGTGTAGCTCCAGGCCTGAGGTTGGTGTCCCTGCCTGTGGCAGGGGGGTTGGAGCTCTGGGACCCTTGGGGTCCCTCCTAGTCCAGCCCAGTCTGGGATTCTCTGATTCTGTGGGTCTGGGATGGGCCTGGAATAGGGGTATAGAACAGGGTCAGGGCCTGGGATGGGGCTGGAATAGGGGCCTGGAACAGGGTCAGGGCCTTGGAAGGGGCTGGAATAGGGGCCTGGAACAGGGTCAGCGTCTGGGATGGGGCTGGAATAGGAGCCTGGAACAGGGTCAGGGCCTGGGATGGGGCTGGAATAGGGGCCTGGAACAGGGTCAGGGTCTGGGATGGGGCTGGAATAGGGGCCTAGAACAGGGTCAGGGCCTGGGATGGGGCTGGAATAGGGGCCTGGAACAGGGTCAGGGTCTGGGATGGGTCTGGAATAGGGGCCTGGAACAGGGTCAGGGCCTTGGAAGGGGCTGGAATAGGGGTCTGGGATGGGTCTGGAATAGGGGCCTGGAACAGGGTCAGGGCCTTGGAAGGGGCTGGAATAGGGGCCTGGAACAGGGTCAGGGCCTGGGATGGGCCTGGAATAGGGGCCTGGAACAGGGTCAGGGCCTGGGATGGGTCTGGAATAGGGGCCTGGAACAGGGTCAGGGTCTGGGATGGGGCTTGAATAGGGGCCTAGATTGGGGTCAAGGTCTGGGATGGGTCTGGAATAGGGGCCTGGAACAGGGTCAGGGCCTTGGAAGGGGCTGGAATAGGGGCCTGGAACAGGGTCAGGGCCTGGGATGGGGCTGGAATAGGGGTATAGAACAGGGTCAGGGTCTGGGATGGGGCTGGAATAGGGGCCTGGAACAGGGTCAGGGCCTGGGATGAGGCCGGAATAGGGGCCTGGAACAGGGTCAGGGTCTGGGATGGGGCTGGAATAGGGGTATAGAACAGGGTCAGGGTCTGGGATGGGGCTGGAATAGGGGCCTGGAACAGGGTCAGGGTCTGGGATGGGCCTGGAATAGGGGTATAGAACAGGGTCAGGGCCTGAGACAGGGTCAGGGCCTGGAACAGGCTGCCCAGGGAGGGGGCTGAGTCCCCACCCCTGGGGGTGTTTAACAGAGGGGTAGATGAGGTGCTCAGGGCTCTGGTTTATTTTAGGATGAGAATGGTTGGACTTGATGATCTTTAAAGGTCTTTTCCAACCTTGTGATGCTGTGATCTGGTGGCCAGAGGCAGGCTCAGGAGACCAGGGACCTCCTGGAAGCAAATAAACAACCCTGTACTTATTGAGGCACGTTGAGGAGCTTAACAGCTTACAGCCCACTGCAAAATCCAAGGTGGTGTTGCTCAAACTAATCCAGAATTAAGGGAAATTAAGCCCAGTAACACAGAGTAATTATGCATTAGAGGAGGATTAGTGAGTGTAACAGGTAATCAGGGTGAGAGCAGGGAGATTGAGAGGCAGAACACAGTAGTAGGTGGGGTGGGGGGGTCATGGTAAGGGGGGGGGGGATTGCCTGGCTTTGCTCTTCTTAAATCAGCTCCCCATGAGCTGCTGACCTTTGCATGTGCTTGGAGGAGCTTTTAATCATCCAATTTGGCCCCACAAAGGTTGTGCCAGAGGGAGGGTTGAGTTGGGTCAACACCAGCTGCCTGCAACAGGCAGCTCAGGGTCAGGAACCAGGAGGGTGAATGGGGAATTCCAGGGAGAAAACCAGGCCTGGGATGAAATGGTTCAAGGTGTAGGCAAGCCACTAAAGGAAATCATGCTTGGTATTGCTTCAGGTGACTGCAGACTGACCAGGAGCCAGCAGTGTGCCCAGGGGGCCAGGAAAGCCAAGGGCATCCTGGCTTGTGTCAGCCCCAGTGTGGCCAGTAGGTGTGGGGAGGGGATTGTTCCCCTGGACTGGGCACTGGGGAGGCTGCACCTCGAGTGCTGGGTCCAGTTCTGGGCTCCTCCCATCAGAAGGACATGGAGGTGCTGGAGTGAGTCCAGAGAAGGGCAAGCAGGCTGGGGAAGGGGCTGGAGGGCAAATCCTCTGAGGAGCAGCTGAGGGAGCTGGGGGTGTTGAGCCTGGAGAAGAGGAGGCTGAGGGGGAGACCTTCTCCCCATCCACCTCCCCTGCCCTGCCAGGAGGGTGCAGAGAGGTGGGGGATGGTCTCTTCAGCCAGGGGACAGGAGATGGGACAAGGGGCAATGGGCTCAAGCTGTGCCAGGGCAGGGGCAGCTCAGCTGGGAGGGCAAAGTTCTTCCCTGGCAGAGTTGTGGGGCGGGAACAGGGGCCTGGAACAGGGTCAGGGCCTGGGATGGGTCTGGAATAGGGGCCTGGAACAGGGTCAGGGTCTGGGATGGGGCTGGAATAGGGGCCTTGAACAGGGTCAGGGCCTTGGAAGGGGTTGGAATAGGGGCCTGGAACAGGGTCAGGGCCTGGGATGGGCCTGGAACAGGGGCCTGGAACAGGGTCAGGGTCTGGGATGGGCCTGGAATAGGGCCCTAGAACAGGGTCAGGGTCTGGGATGGGGCTGGAATAGGGGCCTAGATTGGGGTCAAGGTCTGGGATGGGGCTGGAATAGGGGCCTGGAACAGGGTCAGGGCCTGGGATGGGCCTGGAATAGGGGCCTGGAACAGGGTCAGGGCCTTGGAAGGGGCTGGAATAGGGGCCTGGAACAGGGTCAGGGCCTGGGATGGGGCTGTAATAGGGGCCTAGAACAGGGTCAGGGCCTGGAACAGGCTGTCCAGGGTGGGTGCTGAGTCCCCACCCCTGGGGCTGTTTAAAACCAGGATAGATGAGGTACAGGGGCAGCTCAGATGTCTCTTTTAACCTTTCCCATTCTGTGTTTCATTCTGTTCCTCTTCAGGCATTGCCCATGGGCAGAAATATCCCATCTCTCATGGCTTGGGCACACAGTGAGCCTGGGAGAACATTCCAGATCTACCAGATTTACTCGAGGAAGGTGGAGAAAAAGAAGCTGACCCAACAAAACCCTCTCTGCTTGCTCCAAGAGCTGGAGAATAAGACAGGTTAGCTTTTATCTGTAGTAGTCCCCATGTGTTTGGGTGATAAAAGAGAGCAGGAGGAGTTTCTGTCTCTGCCAGCCAACTTTATAAATGGTTTGGCTGTTGCAGGAGCATCTGTGGCTTAAAAAAATGGTGTTGCTTAAGTTGCCCTAAGCACAGGGGCTCATCTTTCTCCTCTCTTGAACAAACACCACTTGATTCTTCTTATTAGAAATAGAAACTCTCCCTTTTCCCTGGCAGGTTCTCACTTAATCCAGAGAAATGATAGGAATTTCTCAAGCTTTATTTCCACCCTGGGAGGGGATAAGGAAATTCTTTCAGCCAAATTGCTTCCTAGTCTTGATCAGGAGGGTTGGGGGGGCAGCTCTGAACCTCCCTCTGTATTTAGGGCACTGTAAATTAGCCACGCTCATTGGGAGGAAAAGGACAAAGTATCTGCCAGAGTCCCAAGGTTGGAAAAGACTTTTAAAGATCATCAAGTCCAACCATTCCCATCCCAAGCTAAACCAGAGCCCTGAGCACCTCATCTACCCTGGTTTTAAACACCCCCAGGGATGGGGACTCAGCCCCTCCCTGGGCAGTCTGTTCCAGGCCCTGACCCTGTCTCAGGCCCTGACCCTGTTCTATACCCCTATTCCAGCCCCATCCCAGGCCCTGACCCTGTTCCAGGCCCTTATTCCAGACTGATCCCAGACCCTGACCCTGTTCTATACCCCTATTCCAGCCCCATCCCAGCCCCTGACCCTGTTCCAGGCTTCTATTCCAGCCCCATCCCAGACACTGACCCTGTTCCAGGCCCCTATTCCAGCCCCATCCCAGGCCCTGACCCTGTTCCAGGCCCTTATTCCAGACTGATCCCAGACCCTGACCCTGTTCTATACCCCTATTCCGGCCTCATCCCAGGCCCTGACCCTGTTCCAGGCCCCTATTCCAGACCGATCCCAGACCCTGACCCTGTTCAAGGCCCCTATTCCAGCCCCATCCCAGGCCCTGACCCTGTTCAGGCCCCTACTCCAGCCTCATCCCACCTGTTCTATACCCCTATTCCAGACCGATCCCAGACCCTGACCCTGTTCTATACCCCTATTCCAGCCCCATCCCAGACCCTGACCCTGTTCCAGGCCCCTATTCCAGCCCCATCCTTCCATCCCCAAGCCCTCAGCTTGGAGGAGAAAAAAAAGAAAAGGAAGAAAATAAGAGAAAAAGAAATAAAATAAAATGAAATAAAGTGAAATAAAATAAAATAAAATGAAATAAAATAAAATAAATTAAAATAAAATAAAATAAAATGAAATAAAATGAAATAAAATGAAATGAAATAAAATGAAATAAAATGAAATGAAATGAAATAAAATGAAATGAAATAAAATAAAATAAAATAAAGAAAATGAAATAAAATAAAATAAAAAGAAATGAAATGAAATAAAATAAAGTTAAAAGAAACGAAATAAACTGAAATAAAATAAAATAAAAAGGAACAAAATAAAATGAAATAATAAAATAAAATAAAATGAAATAAAATAAAATAACATAAAAAATAAAAATAAAATACCATGAAATAAAATAAAATAAAATAAAATAGAATAAAAAGGAATAAAATAAAATAAAAAGAAATGAAATAAAATGAAATAAAATGGAATAAAAATTAATTAAAAGGAATAAAATCAAATAAAATACAATGAGATAAAAATAAATAAAATAAAATAAGATAAAATGAAATTATAATGAATAAGAAGGAATAAAATAAAATAAAAAGAAACAAAATCAAATAAAATACAATGAAATAAAATAAAATAAAAGAAAAAGGAATAAAAAGGAATAAACTAAAATACAATGAAATAAAATAAAATAAAAAAGAATAAAAAGGAATAAAATAAAATAAAATAAGATAAAATGAATTTAAAAGAAATAAAATGGAATAAAAATGAATTAAAAGTAATAAAAATAAATAAAATACAATGAAATAAAAAGAAATAAAATAAAAGAAAACGGAATAAAATAACATAAAAAATAAAAATGAAATAAAATAAAAAGGAATAAAAAGGAATAAAATAAAATAAAATAGAAAGAAATGAAATAAAATGAAAGAAAATGGAAGAAAAATGAATTAAAAGGAATAAAATCAAATAAAATACAATGAAATAAAAATAAATAAAATAACATAAGATAAAATGAAATTAAAAGAAATAAAAAGGAATAAAATGAAATAAAATGAAACAAAATAAAGTAAAATGAAATAAAATAAAATAAAATGGAATAAAAAGGAATAATATAAAATAAAATGCAATGAAATAAAATAAAATAAAAAAGAATAAAAAGGAATAAAATAAAATAAAAAGAAATGAAATAAAATGAAGTAAAATGGAATAAAAATGAAGTAAAAGGAATAAAATCAAATAAAATACAATGAAATAAAAATAAAATAAAACAAGATAAAATTAAATTAAAAGGAATAAAAAGGAATAAAATAAAATAAAAAGAAACAAAATCAAATAAAATACAATGAAATAAAAAGAAATAAAAGAAAAGAAAAGAAAAGGAAAGAAAAAGGAATAAAAAGGAATAAACTAAAATACAATGAAATAAAAATAAATATTATAAAATAAAATAAAATAAAATGAAATTAAAAGGAATAAAAAGAAATAAAATAACAAAAGAAAAATAAAATAAAATGAAATAAAATAACATAAAATGGATTAAAAAGGAATAAAATAAAATGCATCGAAATAAAATAAAATAAAAAAGAATAAAAAGGAATAAAATAAAAAGAAATGAAATAAAATGAAAGAAAATGGAATAAAAATGAATTAAAAAGAAACAAAATCAAATAAAATACAATGAAATAAAAATAAATAAAATAAAATAAAATGAAATTAAAAGGAATAAAATGGAATAAAAATGAATTAAAAGGAATAAACTAAAATACAATGAAATAAAAATAAATATTATAAAATAAAATAAAATAAAATGAAATTTAAAGGAATAAAAAGGAATAAAATAAAATAATAAAAAAAGAAATAAAATGAAATAAAATGGAATGAAAAATGAATCAAAAGGAATAAAATAAACTAAAATACAAGGAAATAAAAGTAAATAAAATAAATTGAAATTAAAAGGAACAAAAAAGAATAAAAAGGAACAAAATAAAATAAAATGGAATAAAATAAAATACAATGAAATAAAAATAAATAAAATAAAATGAAATAAAAATAAATAAAAAGGAATAAAATAAAATTAAATAAACAGAAATAAAAATAAATAAAATGAAATAAATAAAGAAATAAAATAAAATAAAATAAAATGAAAAAATAAAATATAAAGAAATAAAATAAAAAGAAATTAAATAAAATTTAAAATGAAATATAAATAAAATAACGTAAACTAATTGAGCACAAGATCCTGCAGACTTCCAATCACCAGCTTTCCAGATGTAGCTGGGCATTTCTGAGCCATGAGACACGGTCTGATTATGAATCACAGAGTCAGAGGGGTGGGAAGGGACCCCCAGAGCTCATCAGGTCCAACCCCCCTGCCAAAGCAGGGTCCCTAGGACAGGGCACACAGGTCGGTGTCCAGATGGGGCTGGAATCTCTCAAGAGAAGGAGACTCCACACCCCCTGGGCAGCCTGTCCCAGGGCTCCCTCACCCTCACTGGGAAGAAGTTCTACCCCACATTGGGGGGGAACTCCCTGTGCTCCAACTTGAGCCCATCACCCCTTGTCCTGTCCCCAGGTGAAGGACGCGCAGAGCTCGGGGTGTCCCGGCTCCTGGACTTGGCAGGCTCCCTGCTTGCAGGGAGAGCAGAGAAGGAGGAGGAACAGTGCCACCCCCTGGCATACAGGCACACAGCAACCTGTCTTCGGAGGGCTCAGTGTCCCCATGACATACCGGACACCTCCTGATGACTGCCAGCAGTAGACAGGTAGAAGAGGTCAACCATCCCCCATCCATCCATCCCCCATCCATCCATCCCCCATCCATCCATCCATCCATCCATCCATCCATCCATCCATCCATCCCCCATCCATCCCCCATCCATCCATCCATCCATCCATCCATCCATCCATCCATCCATCCATCCATCCATCCCCCATCCATCCCCCATCCATCCATCCATCCATCCATCCCCCATCCATCCATCCATCCATCCATCCATCCATCCCCCATCCATCCATCCATCCATCCATCCATCCATCCCCCATCCATCCCCCATCCATCCATCCATCCATCCATCCATCCATCCATCCATCCATCCATCCCCCATCCATCCATCCATCCATCCATCCATCCATCCATCCATCCATCCATCCATCCATCCCCCATCCATCCATCCATCCATCCATCCATCCCCATCACCCCCTATCCCAACAGCTGACATTGGGGGGAAGTTCTTTGCAGAGAGAGTGGGGAGGGGCTGGAAGGGGCTGCCCAGAGAGGGGGTGGGTGCCCCGTGTCTGGGGGTGTTCAAGGCCAGGTTGGATGGGACCCCTGGGCAACCTTGTGTAGCTCCAGGCCTGAGGTTGGTGTCCCTGCCTGTGGCAGGGGGGTTGGAGCTCTGGGACCCTTGGGGTCCCTCCCAGTCCAGACCAGTCTGGGATTCCATGGTTCAGAAAGAGAGGAGGGAGCTCACTGTGGGGTTTGGCTACATGGCCAAGGAATAAGCAGGTGTCACATCTCTGTGCAAGGCCAGGAATAGGCTGAGGACACTGGGATGGATGTGGCTTAGAGGAAGATTTATGAACCTCTTGTTTCCTTTCTCAGCCCTCTCAAAGTCACCTGGGTGCTTCTGTATCCCTTCCAGGCCTGGAGGTTGGTGTCCCTGCCTGTGGCAGGGGGTTGGAGCTCTGTGACCCTTGGGGTCCCTCCCAGTCCAGCCCAGTCTGGGATTCCATGGTTCCTCCCCTCTCCTCAGCCAGGAGATGGGCACGAGGGTGGAGAGCTGGGCAGATGGGAGGGAAGGAGCTGTGGCTGTTGTGGGTCACCAACCCAAAGGCCAGGGGGCAGCTCTTGTCCCCCCTGTCCCAGCACTGTGGGGAAACCCACCCCCCAACCCTCCCTGCTCCTCAGCAGCTGGATGGGATGGGACCCCTGGGCAACCTTGTGTAGCTCCAGGCCTGAGGTTGGTGTCCCTGCCTGTGGCAGGGGGGTTGGAGCTCTGGGACCCTTGGGGTCCCTTCCCAACCCAGAACATTCCATGGGTCCATGATAAAGAGAAGGAAGCTCAGGGAGGAGCTGGTCTTCTGCTCCATGGTGGCATTGCCAGCCAATGCTGTTTCATGGCTTCTTCACCTCCTTGTGCACCAGAAGGTCAACTAGAGCTGTGACCAAAGCTGGCACCTAGAGTGGAGGGGGAAGGACAGAGCCAATGATGGGGACAGAGGAGTTTGGGGAGTGCTCAGACAACCTCACTATTCTAAACTTGTTTGGCTCTTACCTTGGAGATCTCACAGGCAGGGACATTTCCATTGCTGGCTCTGGAGAGTCAGGGTGAGAGGTGGTAAATCTGGAAGGTGTCAGAGCAAAAGCAGCTGAGAAAACAGGCAGGAGCCACACTGAGCCCCACTGTGCCAGCTGCACACAGAGATAAGCTGAGCTTAGAGCCAGCTATTCCTCCCAGTCAAGGAGAGACAGCACAGGCAGTGATGGGGTGACATTCAGCAAGCTCCAAAGTCCTCTCCAGCACAGGCTTTGTCCAAGCAGGGGGACACAGAACTGCCTCAAAAAGGATTAAAGTTTAACTTTCTTTTTTCTCAGTTCACAGACTCACAGAGCTGGAGGGGTTGGAAGGGACCTGGAGAGCTCCTGGGGTCCAACCCCCCTGCCAAAGCAGCTCCCCAGCTCATACTGCACAGACAGGTGTCCAGATGGGGCTGGAATCTCTCCAGAGAAGGAGACTCCACACCCCCTGGGCAGCCTGTCCCAGGGCTCCCTCACCCTCACTGGGGAAAAGTCCCTCCCCATGTTGGTGTGGAACTCCCTGTGCTGCAACTTGCAGCCATTGCCCCTTGTCCTGTCCCCACAGACACTGAGAAGGGGCTGGCTGATTCCCCCTGCATCCCCTGCTTCAGATAATTAGAGACTTTAATTAGGTCCCCCCTCAGTCTTCTCTTCTCAAGGCTGAAGAGTCCCAACTTACTCAGCCTTTCCTCCCAGGGGAGATGCTCCAGGCCCTTCATCATCTCCATGTCCCTCCTCTGGACTCTCTCCAGGAGATCCCTGTCCCTTTGATCCCAGGGAGCCCAGCACTGGACACAACACTCCAGGTGGGGCCTGAGCAGGGCAGAGCAGAGGGGGAGGATCCCCTCCTGTGACCTGCTGCCCACACTCCTCCTGATGCCCCCAGGATCCCATTGGGCTCCTTGGGCACACTGCTGGCTCATGGCCACCCTGTCACCCACCAGCACCCCAGGTCCTTCTCCACACAGCTCCTCTCCAGCAGCTCCCCCCCAGCCTGTCCTGATTCCAGCAGTTATTCCTCCCCAGGTGCCAGACTCTCCACTTGCTTTTGTTGAATCCCATCTGGTCTCTCCCTGCCCAGCTCTCCAGCCTGGCCAGGTCTCTGGATGGCAGCGCAGTGTCCTGTGTGTCAGCCACCCCTCCCAGCTTTGGATCATCAGGTACTTGCTGAGGGTGGGTGCTGTTCCCTCATCAAGGTGTCAATGAAGATATTGAACAGGACTGGACCCAACACCCAGCCCTGGGGAACACCACTGGTCACAGGTCTCCAGCCAGACTCTGCTCCACTGATCCCCACCCTCTGAGCTCATCCTGACAGCCAGTTCTCCACCCACCTCCCTGTCCACTCACCCATCCCATGCTCTCTCAGCTCTGCTCTCATGGTGTCATGGGAGACAGTATCAAAGCCTTGCTGCAGTCGAGGTAGATGACACCCACTGCTCTCCCTCCATCCAGCCAGCCTGTCATGAGATCATAGAAGGCTCTGAGACTGATCAAGCACGATCTCCCCTTGGTGAATCCATGCTGACTGCTCCTCATCACCTTCTTCTCTTCCAGTTGCTTGGTGATGGCATCCAGAACAAGCTGTTCCAGAACTTTTCCAGGGACAGAAGTGAGGCTGACTGGCCTAGAGTTGTTAGGATACTGCCAAATGATCTGCAAAGTCTCCCAGCAAAGATGCTCTGCTCCATCACTGACCTCTCCAGAACACCAGGAATCCCAGAATCACAAGGTTAGGAAAAGACCTTTATGATCATTCTCATTCTTTAGAGCCTGTTGACATGGATTAAAATCCCATTTTTTCCATCCTGGAGCCCATGAGAAAAATGTAAGTGATTTACAGAATGATACACAGAATCCCAGGATTCAGAATCCCAGGATCACCAGGTTGGAAAAGACCTTTAAAGATCATCAAGTACAACCATTCCCATCCTAAGCTAAACCAGATCGCTCAATACCTCACCCACCCTGTTTTTAAACACCCCCAGGGGTGGGGATGCAGCCCCCTTCCTGGGCAGCCTATTCCAGGCCCTGACCCTGTTCCAGGCCCGTTCCAGGCCCTGACCCTGTTCTAGGCCCCTATTCCAGCCCCATCCCAGACCCTGACCCTGTTCCAGGCCCCTATTCCAGCCCCATACCAGACCCTGACCCCATTCTAGGCCCCTATTCCAGGCCCATCCCAGACCCTGACCCTGTTCCAGGCCCCTATTCCAGCCCCATCCCAGACCCTGACCCTGTTCCAGGCCCCTATTCCAGCCCCATCCCAGACCCTGACCCTGTTCTAGGCCCCTATTCCAGCCCCATCTCAGACCCTGACCCTGTTCAGGCCCCTGTGCCACAGCCCCACAACTCTGCCAGGGAAGAACTTTGCCCTCCCAGCTGAGCTGCCCCTGCCCTGGCACAGCTTGAGCCCATTGCCCCTTGTCCCATCTCCTGTCCCCTGGCTGAAGAGACCATCCCCCACCTCTCTGCACCCTCCTGGCAGGGCAGGGGAGGTGGATGGGGAGAAGGTCTCCCCTCAGCCTCCTCTTCTCCAGGCTCAACACCCCCAGCTCCCTCAGCTGCTCCTCAGAGGATTTGCCCTCCAGCCCCTTCCCCAGCCTGGCTGCCCTTCTCTGGACTCACTCCAGGACCTCCATGTCCTTCTGATGGGGAGGAGCCCAGAACTGGACCCAGCACTCGAGGTGCAGCCTCCCCAGTGCCCAGTCCAGGGGCACAACCCCCTCCCCAGCCCTACTGTTAATTTAATGTATTATAATTGGAGGGACAATAAAAGCAAAGCTCTTCTATCTTTTATCCAGCCCTTGAGGTTGGTGTCCCTGCCTGTGGCAGGGGGGTTGGAGCTCTGTGACCCTTGGAGTCCCTTCCAACCCAGAACATTCTATGAGTCTAAGGGGTTTTCTGTGGAAATCCAGGCAGAGATTCACTTGGGTAACAACTGCAGATGACAAAGGCTTCCAAGAAGCAGGAACTCCTTCAATTATTAATCACCCCCCAATTATTAACTCACTCCCCAAGTCTGGCTCAGTGACTAATTGCTTTTCAGTAAGAACCTTCTTAGGAGAAACTCTGTCCCTCCTCAGACCATCCCTACTACCAGCACTCAGGTCATTAGAAGCAATTAAGCCTGATTGGAAGCTTGCCTGGGCAGAAAGGCTTTATGGAATGGGAAGAGATGCAGTGGGACTTTGTATCTCCCCATTAGAGGTGGATCAACACTGGATGACACAATCAGGGGTGGGGGGGCTCTTTCCCCATACATTAAGCATCAATACATTCTGCTGCCATAATGAATGGCATTAATTAGCATCCATCTACAGCCTCAGAGGAAAGACTGGGCAAGGAAAGGGCTGCAAAGTGCCTCCTGGAGTTGTGCTGAAGGGATGGTGGGTGGACTAAAGTGCTGAGGCAGATGACATCCTTGACCCAGGCATGACCTTGTTTTCCATGATGCTCCAACTTGTACCACAGGCTTCATTTAAAGAAAAGCCCCAAACAACCCCCCATCCCCCCAAAAAACCAACACAAAAACACAAAAGAGGAAAGAAAACAGAGAACCAGATGTTTCTCCCTGTATGTCCTTCCTCTGTGTGTGTGTGTGTGTTCATGTTTTAGCCCCTTGCTGAATTGCTTATCTGGATCCTGTGTCCAGAGCTGGGGCCCAACACAAGAGAGATGTGGGGCTGTTGGAGAGGGGTCAGAGGAGCCATGGAGATGCTCAGAGGGCTGGAGCAGCTCCCCTATGGAGAGAGGCTGAGGGAGCTGGTCTGGGTCAGCCTGGAGAAGAGAAGGCTGTGGGGGGACCTCATTGCAGCCTGCCAGTCCCTGAAGGGAGCAGAGAAACAGGAGGGGAATCAGCTTGTTCAAGGGCAGAGACTGGCAGGACAAGGGGGCTGGAGTGAAGCTGGAGGAGGGGAGGGTTAGAGGAGAGACTGGGGAGGGAAGTTCTTTGCAGAGAGAGTGGTGAGGGGCTGGAAGGGGCTGCCCAGAGAGGGGGTGGGTGCCCTGTGTCTGGGGGTGCTCAAGGCCAGGTTGGATGGGGCCCTGGGCAACCTTGTGTAGCTCCAGGCCTGAGGTTGGTGTCCCTGCCTGTGGCAGGGGGGTTGGAGCTCTGGGACCCTTGGGGTCTCTTCCAACCCAGCCCAGTCTGGGATTCCATGGTTCCTCCCCTCTCCTCAGCCAGGAGATGGGCATGAGGGTGGAGAGCTGGGCAGATGGGAGGGAAGGAGCTGTGGCTGTTGTGGGTCACCAACCCAAAGGCCAGGGGGCAGCTCTTGTCCCCCCTGTCCCAGCACTGTGGGGAAACCCACCCCCCAACCCCCCCTGCTCCTCAGCAGCTGGATGGGATGGGACCCCTGGGCCACCTTGTGTAGCTCCAGGCCTGAGGTTGGTGTCCCTGCCTGTGGCAGGGGGTTGGAGCTCTGGGACCCTTGGGGTCCCTCCCAGTCCAGCCCAGTCTGGGATTCCATGGTTCAGAAAGAGAGGAGGGAGCTCACTGTGGGGCTTGGCTATATGGCCAGGAATAAGCAGGTTTCACATCTCTGTGCAAGGCCAGGAATAGGCTGAGGACACTGGGATGGATGTGGCTTAGAGGAAGATTTATGAACCTCTTGTTTCCTTTCTCAGCCCTCTCAAAGTCACCTGGGTGCTTCTGTATCCCTTCCAGGCCTGGAGGTTGGTGTCCCTGCCTGTGGCAGGGGGCTTGGAGCTCTGTGATCCTTGGGGTCCCTCCCAGTCCAGCCCAGTCTGGGTTTCAATGATTAGGGGGTAAGTTCTTTGCAGGGAGAGTGGGGAGGGGCTGGAAGGGACTGCCCAGAGAGGGGGTGGGTGCCCCGTGTCTGGGGGTGATCAAGGCCAGGTTGGATGGGGCCCTGGGCCACCTTGTGTAGCTCCAGGCCTGAGGTTGGTGTCCCTGCCTGTGGCAGGGGGGTTGGAGCTCTGGGACCCTTGGGGTCCCTCCCAGCCCAGCTCATTCCATGATTCTATGATAATTCCTCTGGGTCTCCTAATTCACACCTAGCACTGGGATGGAGGAAGGAGGGGAAGCTTGAGCAGGACTGGGAAGGCTCCTGACTTGCAAGCTGGCTTGGGTTTGCTATTTTGTTTTCTTTTTAAACTGAATTGCAAACAGCCTGATGGCCTCTGCCCATAACTCACAGCCATCCCTGAGGAGTGAAGCACATAATGAGACTCAAAACACTCCAGGAAGTGCATCTTGTGCAATGATGCAGCAGCATAACTGCTCTGAGCTCAGGCAGAGCTCTGAGCAGGGTGTTAATCCCCTGCTGGAAGCTTTTCAATCCTTCAGGAAGCACTCTTCCTTCTGTGTGATTCATAAAAACCCCAAATAATCTCATTTTCTCTAAGATTTTCCCCAAGTTTGGAGGCATCTCACTCATCATGGGTGATGCTCTGTTGAAATCCTTAACACCCCAGGGATTGGGCTGGCAGGTCCACAAGGAAAAGGGAAAGTTTTGCCTTTTGTTTCCCCTTTCATTTTGCTTCCCTCCTCTTTTCCAGGGAAGAATTTCACCCTGTCCCTTCCCAGTTATGGCTCTGGATGTCGAAACCCTTCTCTGTTGCAATTGGCTCTCTTCTCTGTCCCCATTCATGACATTCCTGATGAATCTATGCCTTGAAATTTCCCCTTTTCTCCTGCTGTGGAAGAATTTCAGGATGAAATCACAGAATCACAGAGTCACAGGGGTGGGAAGGGACCTCCAGAGCTCATCAGGTCCAACCCTCCTGCCAGAGCAGGGTCCCTAGGACAGGGCACACAGGTCGGTGTCCAGATGGGGCTGGAATCTCTCCAGAGAAGGAGACTCCACACCCCCTGGGCAGCCTGTCCCAGGGCTCCCTCACCCTCACTGGGGAAAAGTTCCTCCCCATGTTGGTGTGAAACTCCCTGTGCTCCAACTTGAGCCCATCACCCCTTGTCCTGTCCCCACAGACACTGAGAAGAGGCTGCCCATGTCCCCCTGTGTCCCACCCTTCAGCTATTGATCCCCATTGATCAGATCCCCTCTCAGGCTGCTTCTCTCCAGGCTGAACAGCCCCAGCTCCCTCAGCCTTTCCTCCCAGGGGAGATGCTCCAGGCCTTTCATCATCTCCATGTCCCTCCTCTGGACTCTCTCCAGGAGATCCCTGTCCCTTTGATCCCAGGGAGCCCAGCACTGGACACAACACTCCAGCTGGGGCCTGAGCAGGGCAGAGCAGAGGGGGAGGATCCCCTCCTGTGACCTGCTGCCCACACTCCTCCTGATGCCCCCCAGGATCCCATTGGGCTCCTTGGGCACACTGCTGGCTCATGGCCACCCTGTCACCCACCAGCACCCCCAGGTCCTTCTCCACACAGCTCCTCTCCAGCAGCTCCCCCCCAGCCTGTCCTGATTCCAGCAGTTATTCCTCCCCAGGTGCCAGACTCTCCACTTGCTTTTGTTGAATCCCATCTGGTTTCTCCCTGCCCAGCTCTCCAGCCTGGCCAGGTCTCTGGATGGCAGCACAGTGTCCCTGTGTGTCACCCACTCCTCCCACCTTTGGAATCTAACAAAAATCCCCTCAGCAGAACAATAAGGTTGCTTCTCCCTGCCTTTTACACAGCCCCTGAGATTCCTCTTTCTTCAGGACAGGAAGCAAAGTCCCGTGGCTGAAGGACAGGAAAGGGAACCATGAGTTCAAGCTCTGTTTTTGTCACTGGCTTTCCTCTTTTGAGCACAGCTTGCACTGACATCTGTGCTGCACTGGGCACTTGTGCTCCCAGGCACAGGAAATGTTATGTTCTCTTTGTGCAAGGTAAGCTCTCTGATCCTTCTCTGCAGCAGGGTTTGAATCCTTCCAAGAAATACTCCTTCCACCAGGGCCTCTGGAGGATTTAACAGCACTGCACCAGCTTGGTATCACTTATGTTAATTAAAGCACTTCATAGAATCATAGAATCCCAGACTGGGCTGGACTGGGAGGGACCCCAAGGGTCCCAGAGCTCCAACCCCCCTGCCACAGGCAGGGACACCAACCTCAGGCCTGGAGCTACACAAGGTGGCCCAGGGGTCCCATCCCATCACCCTGCTGAGGAGCACAGGGAGGGGTTGGGGGTGGGTTTCCCCACAGTGCTGGGACAGGGGGGACAAGAGCTGCCCCCTGGCCTTTGGGTTGGTGACCCACAACAGCCACAGCTCCTTCCCTCCCATCTGCCCAGCTCTCCACCCTCGTGCCCATCTCCTGGCTGAGGAGAGGGTTGGAACCATGGAATCCCAGACTGGGCTGGACTGGGAGGGACCCCAAGGGTCCCAGAGCTCCAACCCCCTGCCACAGGCAGGGACACCAACCTCAGGCCTGGAAGGGATACAGAAGTACCCAGGTGACTTTGGGAGGGCTGAGAAAGGAAACAAGACGTTCATAAATCTTCCTCTAAGCCACATCCATCCCAGTGTCCTCAGCCTATTCCTGGCCTTGCACAGGGATGTGACACCTGCTTATTCCTGGCCATGTAGCCAAGCCCCACAGTGAGCTCCCTCCTCTCTTTCTGAACCATGGAATCCCAGACTGGGCTGGACTGGGAGGCACCCCAAGGATCACAGAGCTCCAACTCCCCTGCCACAGGCAGGGACACCAACCTCAGGCCTGGAGCTACACAAGGTTGCCCAGGGCCCCATCCAACCTGGCCTTGAGCACCCCCAGACACGGGGCACCCACTTCCTCTCTGGGCAGCCCCTTCCAGCCCCTCACCACTCTCTCTGCACAGAACTTCCCCCCAATCTCTCCTCTCACCCTTCCCTCCTCCAGCTTCACTCCAGCCCCCTTGTCCTGCCAGTCTCTGCCCTTGAACAAGCTGATTCCCCTCCTGTTTCTCTGCTCCCTTCAGGGACTGGCAGGCTGCAATGTGGTCCCCCCACAGCCTTCTCTTCTCCAGGCTGACCCAGCCCAGAGTAGGCTTTAGTCTCTGGGACGTTCCTAACACTTGGATGTGAGTTGGAATTCTCCTTTTCCTGTCTGTGGGATGCCCTCAGGGTCTGTGTGTCCAAATATTTGCAGGTCCAAGGCTTCCAGTGAGCAAAAAGCTGAAAGAGTTTCCAGAAAACCCTTGGACAGAGAGTGGCAGCAGAAGGTAGGAGATGGCTCCAAGCTGGGAACAGCAGGGCTGGTGCCCTGCAAAGAGCACTTCCCTAAAAAGCCCTTTTTTAGGCCTTTTTTTTCCCTGCATCCCACTTGATGCTCCACTGATTCCTATTGCTAATTGATGATGGCAGAGCCCTGAGCCAGGCTGCCCAGAGAGGATGGGGATTCTCTACATCTCTGGAGCCATCCCAACCCTGTGATCCTGCTGGAGTGGGACCCTGCTCTGGCAGAGGTGGGACTGAGGGATCTCCAGAGGGTCCCTGCCAGCACCCACCAGTCTGGGAGTCTCTCTAGATAATTTGTAAATGCCTAATTGAATTTCTCTTGTGGCTGCTGAACATCCCTTGCACAGGGGAGTATGGGATGGCCATGGCCTGGACCTGCTGTCCTGTAGCATCCTTTAGCTCAGACCCAAATTCTGCTGCTTTCAGAAGCTGTTTTGCATCCTACAAAGGGGATAAAAAAAGATGGATGAGCATCCTGGGGGGGAGGGGGGGATGCAGGAGGAGATTGTCTGACTGGGGTTGAGCATCCAGCTTAAACCAGTGGGACAAGGGTGGGTTTTTTCTTTGCCAGGAGACATCACTCCTCTCCCTTGGAGGGTGCTCTGGCTCCTGGGATGGAACAGCAGCTTGTAAAACTCACAGCAGCAGCTAGAAATGAGGTGCTGAGGATGAGGAGTCAATAGATGGTGCTCTTCTTTCAGGAGAGATCACAGCGTGGTGCTGCTGCTGGGTGGCCACCTTTCCCTGCTGCTCTCTAGGCATGGGTGAGGGTCTCCTCATCCAGGCCATTTTTGGGGGTCTGCCTCTTTCTCCTCAGCAGCAGGACAGTCTCCTCTTCCCACCAAGTCCTTTGAAGGACTTCCAACATCCCACCCCTCAAACTGACCATGTTTTGTGTGTCCTGGGGGCTGTGTGTGCATGCTGCTCAGCCTCTCTGGAAAGAAAGGAGTAGATGCAGCTGTAAAATATTAATACTACATATTTATACCTCTATTTTTTAATCTAATAATGCCATCCTGAGATATCACAGGGAGCTGATAAAGTTTATTCTCCCTGCAGCACATTATCTGCCTGATGCAGCCCTGCTTGGGAGGACAACTCAGGGTCAGAGTGTTTGTTGAAGGGGCTGATTTGGCTTGTCTCCTACTTAGCAAGATGTATCTCTGTTGCTAGAGCTCATAAAGTGCTTGTTTAATTATTAGTTAATGAGCTTGTGCAGGGGGAAAGAGGATAATCTTTCCCTTTGGAAACACCAAGTGTCTCTCTGCTCTGTTTGCCATGGCTGCTCTGCCCCATCCATCAGACCCCCAGTGAGAAATGCTGGGATGCTGCTGGGCTGTGCTGGGAAATATCATGGAATCTCAGACTGGGCTGGACTGGGAGGGACCCCAAGGGTCCCAGAGCTCCAACCCCCCTGCCACAGGCAGGGACACCAACCTCAGGCCTGGAGCTACACAAGGTGGCCCAGGGGTCCCATCCCATCACCCTGCTGAGGAGCAGAGGGGGTTGGGGGGTGGGTTTCCCCAAAGTGCTGGGACAGGGGGCACAAGAGCTGCCCCCTGGCCTTTGGGTTGGGGACCCACAGCAGCCACAGCTCCTTCCCTCCCATCTGCCCAGCTCTCCACCCTCGTGCCCATCTCCTGGCTGAGGAGAGGGGAGGAACCATGGAATCCCAGACTGGGCTGGACTGGGAGGGACCCCAAGGGTCCCAGAGCTCCAACCCCCCTGCCACAGGCAGGGACACCAACCTCAGGCCTGGAGCTACACAAGGTTGCCCAGGGCCCCATCCAACCTGGCCTGGAACACCCCCAGACACGGGGCACCCACCCCCTCTCTGGGCAGCCCCTTCCAGCCCCTCCCCACTCTCTTTGCACAGAACTTCCCCCCAATCTCTCCTCTCCCCCCTTCCCTCCTCCAGCTTCACTCCAGCCCCCTTGTCCTGCCAGTCTCTGCCCTTGAACAAGCTGATTCCCCTCCTGTTTCTCTGCTCCCTTCAGGGACTGGCAGGCTGCAATGAGGTCCCCCCACAGCCTTCTCTTCTCCAGGCTGACCCAGCCCAGCTCCCTCAGCCTCTCTCCAGAGGGGAGCTGCTCCAGCCCTCTGAGCATCTCCATGGCTCCTCTGACCCCTCTCCAACAGCCCCACATCTTCCTTGTGTTGGGCCCCAGCTCTGGAGTCACTTTTCCAGTCACTCTCCCCATGGGGGTTTTCACACTACTCACCCAGTCATTTCCAGATAAGAATGGGAGGAGACAAT
>JAKCOX010000403.1:63688-128079 GCA_022605575.1 Laterallus jamaicensis coturniculus
AGACACTCAGCAGCTCCTGCACCTTCCTCCTGAGCACAGTTTTCACCTTGCAGGCTCCATTAAAACCATCTGTCTGCATCTTATACCAAAAATACCCCCCCCCATTCCCCCAACCCTTTGAACCTCTGGATTTCAAAAGCTCTGTGGGGTTAAAAGTCAATCCCTTCCCCTGCTGATACCACCCAGCCAAAGCCCTGCACCCTGCCCAGGCTGGGGTGACACCTTGGCTGCCCAGAACATCAGTGTCTGGGGCTGTTTTGGCTGCACAAACCCCCCCCCCAGCCAAGGTTTTCCAGGGCAAATTCCCACTTGGATTTCATGACACTGCAGCCTGGGGACTTGGACATCTGCATAGTCACTTCCAAGGAGAAATATAAGCTGCTGGAGGGGGATGGAGAGACCTTTGGTGGGTTCCCTGGTTCTTTCTTTAACCGCAAAAGCCACAGCAAGATGCCAGATGGAAAACCAGAGTGGGCTGGAGGAGCTTCCCTCTGGAGAGAGGCTGAGGGAGCTGGGCTGGGTCAGCCTGGAGAAGAGAAGGCTGTGGGGGGACCTCATTGCAGCCTGCCAGTGCCTGAAGGGAGCAGAGAAACAGGAGGGGAATCAGCTTGTTCAAGGGCAGAGACAGGCAGGACAAGGGGGCTGGAGTGAGCTGGAGGAGGGAAGGGTGAGAGGAGAGATTGGGGGGGAAGTTCTGTGCAGAGAGAGTGGTGAGGGGCTGGAAGGGGCTGCCCAGAGAGGGGGTGGGTGCCCCGTGTCTGGGGGTGTTCAAGGCCAGGTTGGATGGGGCCCTGGGCAACCTTGTGTAGCTCCAGGCCTGAGGTTGGTGTCCAGCCTGTGGCAGGGGGGTTGGAGCTCTGGGACCCTTGGGGGTCCCTCCCAGTTCGGCCCAGTCTGGGATTCTATGAAAAGAAAAATACTTGGGGTTACATGAAAAACACCCCCACACCCCCCCCAGCTCCTGATTGCAAATCTCAGGCTACCGTAACAGCATGAAAAACTAAAGGAATAAATGCAAATGGGCTAGAAAAATGGGGGAGGGGGAGAGGAGAGGAGAAGGAGAAGGAGAAGGAGAAGGAGAAGGAGAAGGAGAAGGAGAGGGAGAGGGGAGAGGGAGAGGGAGAGGGAGAGGGAGAGGGAGAGGGAGAGGGAGAGGGAGAGGAGAGGGAGAAGGAGAGGAGAGGAGAGGAGAGGAGAGAGGAGAGGAGAGGAGAGGAGAGGAGAGGAGAGGAGAGGAGAGGAGAGGAGAGGAGAGGAGAGGAGAGGAGAGGAGAGGAGAGGAGAGGAGAGGAGAGGAGAGGAGAGGAGAGGAGAGGAGAGGAGAGGAGAGGAGAGAGGAGAGGAGAGGAGAGGAGAGGAGGAGAGGAGAGGAGAGAGGAGAGGAGGGGAGAGGGAGAAGAGGGAGAGGGAGGAAGGAGAGGAGAGGAGAGGAGAGGAGAGGAGAGGAGAGGAGAGGAGAGGAGAGGAGAGGAGAGGAGAGGAGAGGAGAGGAGAGGAGAGGAGAGGAGAGGAGAGGAGAGGAGAGGAGAGGAGAGGAGAGGAGAGGAGAGAGGAGAGGAGGGGAGAGGGAGAGGGAGAAGAGGGAGAGAGAGTGAGAGGGAGAAGGAGAGGAGAGGAGAGGAGAGGAGAGGAGAGGAGAGGGAGAGGGAGAGGGAGAGGGAGAGGGAGAGGGAGAGGGAGAGGGAGAGGGAGAGGGAGAGGGAGAGGGAGAGGGAGAGGGAGAGGGAGAGGGAGGAGAGGGAGAAGAGGGAGAGGGAGAAGGGATGGGGTTCAGAGTGAAAGCAAAGCCCAGTTTGGAGTGGGACAGCATGGGCTCTCTGCAAAGCCCTGTACCAGGGGCAGCTCTGTCAGGGTTGGGTTGTAACTTGGGAAGAAAAAAGGGGTAAAAAAGACCGAAAAGAGGGATTGTAAAATGTCTGTTTTGTGTTTTATTTCATCTCCTTTTTGGAAGTGGGCTGCAGCTTTGGAAAGTGCCCTAAGCCCCACCTCCACCCCCCCCACCCCCACCTCCAGGCTGGGACAAGTAGTGAATAACTCCAGGAGCTACTGGCAGAGGGAAACCTTTTGCTGCCAGAGGATTTGGGATTGAGGAGAAACATCCTGAAATCGTGAGTAGAGCAGCACCCCAACTCTGGGAGGAGATGCTGAGGGTTAACTCAGCTGTGGTACCGAGCCTGCTCAGGGATGGGGTGTGTGTGTGTGTGGGGGGGGGGTTTCTGCTGCAGGATAGAGGGGTGAAGCTTGGGAGATGGGGTGTTTCTCACACTGTTTATCCACTCTGTTGTTTTGCAAGACTCTGAGAACTTGTTTGGCTCCACAGTTGGATTTTCCCAGCGGTTGAAAAGCTAAAGGAGAGGCTGGGGTGGGGGGAAAGCACAGTTACAAAGGTTCTGCATGCTGTTCCACAGCGACTTTCTGTGGATTGAGTCGCTTCCTCTCTGCTTCTGCTTCTATACTGGAATTCCTTGCTCCTCCACTTATTTCTTCTCCCTCTGCAGGCAGTTTTCCCAACCCCTGAGGTTGGTTTCTCATACTGGTTTGCTGCTTCTTTGATCATAGAATCAGAGAGTTGGAGGGGTTGGAAGGGACCTGGAGAGCTCCTGGGGTCCAACCCCCCTGCCAAAGCAGCTCCCCAGCTCATACTGCACAGACAGGTGTCCAGATGGGGCTGGAATCTCTCCAGAGAAGGAGACTCCACCACCTCCCTGGGCAGCCTGTCCCAGGGCTCTGGCACCCTCACTGGGGAAAAGTTCCTCCCCATGTTGGTGTGGAACTCCCTGTGCTCCAACTTGCAGCCATTGCCCCTTGTCCTGTCCCCACAGACACTGAAAAGGGGCTGGCTGATTCCCCCTGCATCCCCTGCTTCAGATAATTAGAGACTGTAATTAGGTCCCCCCTCAGTCTTCTCTTCTCCAGGCTGAACAGCCCCAGCTCCCTCAGCCTTTCCTCCCAGGGGAGATGCTCCAGGCCTTTCATCATCTCCATGTCCCTCCTCTGGACTCTCTCCAGGAGATCCCTGTCCCTTTGATCCCAGGGAGCCCAGCACTGGACACAACACTCCAGGTGGGGCCTGAGCAGGGCAGAGCAGAGGGGGAGGATCCCCTCCTGTGACCTGCTGCCCACACTCCTCCTGATGCCCCCAGCATCCCATTGGGCTCCTTGGGCACACTGCTGGCTCATAGCCACCCTGTCACCCACCAGCACCCCCAGGTCCTTCTCCACACAGCTCCTCTCCAGCAGCTCCCCCCCAGCCTGTCCTGATTCCAGCAGTTATTCCTCCCCAGGTGCCAGACTCTCCACTTGCTTTTGTTGAATCCCATCTGGTTTCTCCCTGCCCAGCTCTCCAGCCTGGCCAGGTCTCTGGATGGCAGCACAGTGTCCCTGTGTGATGGCAAAGCTTCTTCTCACCCCAGGTCTTGGCAGCTTTTTGGGGAGGCTGGTCAGGCAGGTATGGACCTGTCCTAGGCTGGTGTGGTGCTGGTGCCACACAGGAACCCTGTCCAGACTCAAGCTTGCTTGGGAGAGGAGCAGATTTCAAGGCAGCATCACTGGGTCACTTCAAGGAAAAGCTGAGGTGACCTCCTGCCTCTCAAAAATTGATGGTGGAGAGGAGGAAAGGGTTAATACCAAGGAGGAGGAAGGCTTTTGGAGGCAGGGTGCCAACAGCCCAAGGCGATGGGTTGCACCCCTTTCATTTGTTATGTACATTGGGTGCTCAGGAGGGGTTTGGGCTTAGCCTGGGGACATGCTTAGCCTGGGGACACCTCCTAAACTCAGGGCAGAGCTGCTGGTTCTGCCTGCTCCTGCCAGCATCCCACTGAGCTCTGCTCAGCTGGATCAGTGTGGGGTTGGAGTGGGGGGTTCTTGGGTTTTCCTGGGTCTGGCAAATGTTGGAGTTGGTGTGTCCATGAAATGAGCTTAAAGATGGGAACAGCCTCCTGGGAGTCAGTGGTGGGACCAGCTTGTCCTTCCTGAGAACCATGAGTATGGATGCTGAGGGGTGAGGTTAAGCTCTGGAAGGAGGTGTTGTGCTTCTGGATGGAGGTGATGTGCTCCTGGAAGGAGGTGTTGTGCTCCTGGAAGGAGAAGGTGCTGTGCTCCTGGAAGGAGAAGGTGTTGTGCTCCTGGAAGGAGGTGCTGTGCTCCTGGAAGGAGGTGCTGTGCTCCTGGATGGAGGTGTTGTGCTCCTGGAAGATGTTGTGCTCCTGGAAGTTGGTGCTGTGCTCCTGGAAGGAGAAGGTGCTGTGCTCCTGGAAGGTGCTGTGCTCCTGGAAGTTGGTGCTGTGCTCCTGGAAGGAGAAGGTGCTCCTGGAAGGAGAAGGTGCTGTGCTCCTAGAAGGTGTTGTGCTCCTGGAAGGAGAAGGTGCTGTGCTCCTAGAAGGTGTTGTGCTCCTGGAGGAGAAGGTGCTGTGCTTCTGGAAGGTGTTGTGCTCCTGGAAGGAGAAGGTGCTCCTGGAAGGAGAAGATGCTGTGCTCCTGGAAGGTGGTGTTGTGCTCCTGGAAGGAGAAGGTGCTGTGCTCCTGGAAGGTGGTGTTGTGCTCCTGGAAGGAGAAGGTGTTGAGCTCCTGGAAGAAGGTGCTGTGATCCTGAAAGGAGAAGGTGTTGAGCTCCTGGAAGAAGAATGTGTTGTGATCCTGGAAGGTGCTGTGCTCCTGGAAGGAGAAGGTGTTGTGCTCCTGGAAGGAGAAGGTGCTGTGCTCCTGGAAGGAGGTGCTGTGCTCCTGGAAGGTGCTGTGCTCCTGGAAGGAGGTGTTGTGCTCCTGGAAGGGGAAGGTGCTGTGCTCCTGGAAGGAGATGTTGTGCTCCTGGAAGGAGAAGGTGTTGTGCTCCTGGAAGGAGAAGGTGCTGTGCTCCTGGAAGGAGGTGCTGTGATCCTGGAAGGTGCTGTGCTCCTGGAAGGTGTTGTGCTCCTGGAAGGAGAAGGTGCTGTGCTCCTAGAAGGTGTTGTGCTCCTGGAGGAGAAGGTGCTGTGCTTCTGGAAGGTGCTGTGCTCCTGGAAGGAGGTGCTGTGCACCTGGATCATCAGGCATTGGCCATGCTTGCTCCTTGCCATGTTAGTTCCCCTCTCCTTGATGGGCATGGGGACAAGGGGACTGGCTCATGCTGGGACAGGGATGGAGAAGACATCCCACCCTGGATGGGGGCTGTGGCGCCCCTCTCCTCCCAGCCCTGTGGATCTGGTTAACCAGGGGCAAGGCTGCTCCATCCTTGGCTGTACATGCAGGTGGTACAGAGAGGGAACAGAGGTTGTTTTGGGGAGAGCTGAGGGCAGAGGCTGAGGGGTGCTGGAGGATGCTCATGCCCATCTGCTGAGGCGGGAAACCTGCCACTGCCCCAGGAACTGAACATGTTTCACTGGGGGGTAGAGGGGTGTTGTGCCCAAAACCCTCTGCAAGATGCATGGAGAGAAGCTTCTGGATCTCTCATATCTCTGGAGGGGGGTTGGGTTATTTTGCAATGGCAGTGTCAGGAGGGCACATCATAGAATCCCAGACTGGTCTGGACTGGGAGGGACCCCAAGGGTCCCAGAGCTCCAACCCCCTGCCACAGGCAGGGACACCAACCTCAGGCCTGGAGCTACACAAGGTGGCCCAGGGGTCCCATCCCATCCAGCTGCTGAGGAGCAGGAGGGGTTGGGGGGTGGGTTTCCCCACAGTGCTGGGACAGGGGGGACAAGAGCTGCCCCCTGGCCCTTGGGTTGGTGACCCACAACAGCCACAGCTCCTTCCCTCCCATCTGCCCAGCTCTCCACCCTCGTGCCCATCTCCTGGCTGAGGAGAGGGGAGGAACCATGGAATCCCAGACTGGGCTGGACTGGGAGGGACCCCAAGGGTCACAGAGCTCCAACCCCCTGCCACAGGCAGGGACACCAACGTCCAGGCCTGGAAGGGATACAGAAGCACCCAGGTGACTTTGAGAGGGCTGAGAAAGGAAACAAGAGGTTCATAAATCTTCCTCTAAGCCACATCCATCCCAGTGTCCTCAGCCTATTCCTGGCCTTGCACAGAGATGTGACACCTGCTTATTCCTTGGCCATGTAGCCAAACCCCACAGTGAGCTCCCTCCTCTCTTTCTGAACCATGGAATCCCAGACTGGGCTGGTCTGGGAGGGACCCCAAGGGTCCCAGAGCTCCAACCCCCCTGCCACAGGCAGGGACACCAACCTCAGGCCTGGAGCTACACAAGGTTGCCCAGGGCCCCATCCAACCTGGCCTTGAACACCCCCAGACACAGGGCACCCACCCCCTCTCTGGGCAGCCCCTTCCAGCCCCTCACCACTCTCTCTGCACAGAACTTCCCCCTAATATCTCATTTAAACCTTCCTTCCTTCAGCTTTAATCCATTCCTCCCCTCCTGTCTCACCTGTCTCCATGCCTGAGGCACCCTTTCACAGCATCCCTGAATGTGGCAGCTGTTCCATGGGCTGGAATCCCTGCAGTGCACAGGGAAACAGGTGGGATCTCTGGACTATGATGCTCTCAGGTCCTTCTGCTTTGGGTCCAACACGAGCTCTTTACTCCTCCTACCTAGTGCTCCAGGCTCACAGGAAAAGAAAAATGCCAGTAGAGGATGTTGATTGGAGGTGAGGGGATTGTCCCTCTCTGCTCTGCCCTGGGGAGGCCCCAGCTGGATCCTGTGTCCAGAGCTGGGGCCCAACACCAGAAAGATGTGGGGCTGTTGGAGAGGGGTCAGAGGAGCCATGGAGATGCTCAGAGGGCTGGAGCAGCTCCCCTATGGAGAGAGGCTGAGGGAGCTGGTCTGGGTCAGCCTGGAGAAGAGAAGGCTGTGGGGGGACCTCATTGCAGCCTGCCAGTCCCTGAAGGGAGCAGAGAAACAGGAGGGGAATCAGCTTGTTCAAGGGCAGAGACTGGCAGGACAAGGGGGCTGGAGTGAAGCTGGAGGAGGGAAGGGTGAGAGGAGAGATTGGGGGGAAGTTCTGTGCAGAGAGAGTGGTGAGGGGCTGGAAGGGGCTGCCCAGAGAGGGGGTGGGTGCCCTGTGTCTGGGGGTGTTCAAGGCCAGGTTGGATGGGGCTCTGGGCAACCTTGTGTAGCTCCAGGCCTGAGGTTGGTGTCCCTGCCTGTGGCAGGGGGTTGGAGCTCTGGGACCCTTGGGGTCCCTCCCAGTCCAGCCCAGTCTGGGATTCCATGGTTCCTCCCCTCTCCTCAGCCAGGAGATGGGCACAAGGGTGGAGAGCTGGGCAGATGGGAGGGAAGGAGCTGTGGCTGTTGTGGGTCACCAACCCAAAGGCCAGGGGGCAGCTCTTGTCCCCCCTCTCCCAGCACTGTGGGGAAACCCACCCCCCAACCCCCCCTGCTCCTCAGCAGCTGGATGGGATGGGACCCCTGGGCAACCTTGTGTAGCTCCAGGCCTGAGGTTGGTGTCCCTGCCTGTGGCAGGGGGGTTGGAGCTCTGGGACCCTTGGGGTCCCTCCCAGTCCAGCCCAGTCTGGGATTCCATGATTCTATGGATGTCTCCCTGCTTCAGAGGGCACCCATCTGCTTTGCCAGCAGCTGCTGAAGAGCCACCTTATCCTGAGCAAGGCTTTTCTCTCCACCTTGTTCACTTGGACACAGACAAAGCTGTGCTCTGCTGTGGTCAATTCACTCACAAACTTTCTGAAGGGCTTTTTGAGGGAACAGCTGGCATCTAAGTGTCTGTGAGAGCCCTCCAGACTCCACACCCACCTGATTATTCTTTATTATTTGGTTACTATGCAACATACTCTAATTTATCTTCATTTTCCCTCCTACTCTTCCAGTTTTCTTTGCTTTTGCCAACTGTGCTGCTGGGCATGGGTGGCATCTCCAGGCTCTGAAATGCTTCATCCTGGGCTCACACAAACACTTCTAACCCAGCTTTTCCTCCTTGCTGGGCTGTTTGGTTTTATCCCACCCTTGCAGCAGCCCAGGGGTCTCTGGAGACCTTGGTCAGCACAAAAATAGGTCCCAACTCGCCTTGTCTGTGGTTTCTGCCTCCCAGTTTGGTCCCAGTGCCTCCCTGGGGGTGCTGGTTTGCACTGTGCTGCTCTCACTGTAGCTCTATCCTGAACTTGTTGTGTGTATCCTGGCTTGAGCCATCCCACAGATGGAATGTTTGGTGTCTTGACCCATTATGTTGCTAAATGTGGACTTGAGGGACGGATTGGGAGCCTCATAACCCATCTCTGTGTCCAGCTCTGGAGCCCTCAGCACAAGAAGGACATGGACCTGTTGGAGAGGGGCCAGAGGAGGCCACAAAAATGACCCAAGGGCTGGAGCAGCTCTGCTGGGAAGCCAGGCTGGGAGAGCTGGGCTGGGTCAGCCTGGAGAAGAGAAGGCTCCAGGGGACCTTAGAGCCCCTTCCAGTCCCTGAAAGGTGCCTGTAGGAAGCTGGGGAAGAACTGTTCCTGAGGGCAGGGAGTGATGGGATGAGGGGGGATGGGTTAAACTGGAAAAGGGGAGATTTAGGTTGGGTATCAGGAAGAAGTTCTTCCCTCTGAGGGTGCTGGATCCCTGGCCCAGGTTGCCCAGAGAGGTGGTGGAGGCCCCATCCCTGGAGACATCCAAGGTCAGGCTGGATGGGGCTCTGAGCACCCTGCTCTAGTGAAGATGTCCCTGCTCACTGCAGGGTGGGACTGGGTGATCTCTAAGCTTCCCTTCCATCTAACTGTATCCAGTGATTCTATGATCCCATGGTTCAATGCCAGGACCTGTCATTAGCCCCAAGCTTTGAAAAATGTTGATTTTCCAAAGAAATGGAGCCCAGTGGTGGGAGAAGCTGGAAAGCCGCGAGCGACGCTGGAGATTCCTGGCTGGAAACAGGATTCAAACGTGTCAGGGTTGTGAAATCTCCTCCAAGAGGGACTGATAGCTGGTGGCTGGCTGCAGAAACCTGGGGACAGGGTTTCTCTGTCCCAGAATCACAAGGGTGGAAAAGACCTTTGAGATCATCCAGTCCAACCATCCCTGTGCTGACCCAGATCTCTCAGTACCTCATCTCCCCATCTGTTAAACACCCCCAGGGGTGGGGACTCAGCCCCCTCCCTGGGCAGCCTGTTCCAGGCCCTGACCCTGTCTCAGGCCCTGACCCTGTTCTATACCCCTATTCCAGCCCCATCCCAGCGCCTGACCTTGTTCTAGGCCCCTATTCCAGCCCCATCCCAGGCCCTGACCCTGTTCCAGGCCCCTGTTCCCTGACACTGAAAAGGGGCTGGCTGATTCCCCCTGCATCCCCTGCTTCAGATAATTAGAGACTTTAATTAGTTCCCCCCTCAGTCTTCTCAAGGCTGAACAGCCCCAGCTCCCTCAGCCTTTCCTCCCAGGGGAGATGCTCCAGGCCCTTCATCATCTCCATGTCCCTCCTCTGGACTCTCTCCAGGAGATCCCTGTCCCTTTGAACCCAGGGAGCCCAGAACTGGACACAACACTCCAGCTGGGGCCTGAGCAGGGCAGAGCAGAGGGGGAGGATCCCCTCCTGTGACCTGCTGCCCACACTCCTCCTGATGCCCCCCAGGATCCCATTGGCCTCCTTGGGCACACTGCTGGCTCATGGCCACCCTGTCACCCACCAGCACCCCCAGGTCCTTCTCCACACAGCTCCTCTCCAGCAGCTCCCCCCCAGCCTGTCCTGATTCCAGCAGTTATTCCTCCCCAGGTGCCAGACTCTCCACTTGCTTTTGTTGAATCCCATCTGGTTTCTCCCTGCCCAGCTCTCCAGCCTGGCCAGGTCTCTGGATGGCAGCTCAGTGTCCCTGTGTGTCAGCCACCCCTCCCAGCTCTGGATCATTGTCTCTTCCTTTTCCTGTGCCAGCTCCAGCTGCACCCAGTTGAGGCTTGCTCCTTGTCCCAACATCACCCTGTAATGTCACCAACTGGTGACAATTTGCTGGCTAAGGAAGTTTTTAACTTCTCCTAAGCTCTACTCTCAGTTCCCAGTTCATCAGAGGGGGCATGCACCTGCCCTCCAGTCAAACCCTCTTGTGTGTGTGTGTGGCTGGTGTGATTCCCAGCTCCCAGTAAAGCAAATCTTACTGGGGTCTCCCCCCCAAAAAAATGTCATTGTTGGTTCTGTGGGTGAGTTTGGAAGGAGAAAAAGAGCTGCCCTTGAAACACCCCATGGAAATACATAGCTAAGTGAAGTGGTGTGTAGGTGCTCCTCAGTCTGGACTCTGCATCAGGGTGGGGGGATCAGGTCCATGGCGCTGAGCAGACCATGTGTGCAGGTGGAAAAATCATGTGGGTTTTGGTGTTTCTTGGTTGGGTTTTTTTTTTATATATATATATCAAACAATGTCTGGATTGCTCCAGGAAGGCTCTGCTCCAGGGAGCTCGTTGGGCTTTCACTCAGGCATGAGGTTTTTTGCAGCATCTCACAGAATCACAAGGTTGGAAAAGCCCTTTAAGATCATCAATCCAACCATCCCTGTCCTAAGCTAAATCAGATCCCTGAGCACCTCATCTCCCCCTCTGTTAAACACCCCCAGGGGTGGGGACTCAGCCCCCTCCCTGGGCAGCCTGTGCCACAGCCCCACAACTCTGCCAGGGAAGAACTTTGCCCTCCCAGCTGAGCTGCCCCTGCCCTGGCACAGCTTCAGCCCATTGCCCCTTGTCCCATCTCCTGGCCCCTGGCTGAAGAGACCATCCCCCACCTCTCTGCACCCTCCTGGCAGGGCAGGGGAGGGGGATGGGGAGAAGGTCTCCCCTCAGCCTCCTCTTCTCCAGGCTCAACACCCCCAGCTCCCTCAGCTGCTCCTCAGAGGATTTGCCCTCCAGTCCCTTCCCCAGCCTGCTTGCCCTTCTCTGGACTCACTCCAGCACCTCCATGTCCTTCTGATGGGGAGGAGCCCAGAACTGGACCCAGCACTCGAGCTGCAGCCTCCCCAGTGCCCAGTCCAGGGGCACAATCCCCTCCCCAGACCTACTGGCCACACTGGGGCTGACACAAGCCAGGATGCCATTGGCCTTCCTGGCCCCCTGGGCACACTGCTGGCTCATGGTCAGTCACCCAACACCCCCAGGACCTTCTCTGCCTGACAGCTCTCCAGCCAGTCTCCCCCCAGCCTGTATCTCCTGCTTTTCATTTTGCAACAGCTTCCCCTCCAGAAAGTGCATTTTTGGCACCAGAACATGTCTGCAGCTGTTGGTCCCTGGAGTTTCTCTGCCTGGACCCTTTTTTCTTGCCTTCATCTTCCTCCTCCAGCTCCTCCTTGCCAACAGCACTGCAAAATCTTCCAGCTCTTTAGAAATACCCAGCAAAGAGCTGAGTCTTTTCCCTCAACCACCAGGCCTGCCTGAGCATCAGTAAAGCATGGAGCTAAAAAGATGAATTCCTATGATTTGGGTAGATATTTATGTTTCAAACCCTAAATTAGGCAAAGTCTGGTGTGGAATTGCCTGTCTCCAGTCTGACATTCAGCTCAGAAGGGTGATGGGATCCTGGGCTCCATCAGCAGAGGGGTGGCAGCAGGGACAGGGAGGGGATTGTCCCTCTCTGCTCTGCCCTGGGGAGGTCACATCTGGATCCTGAGTCCAGAGCTGGGGCCCCAACACAAGAAGGATGTGGGGCTGTTGGAGAGCAGTGATGCTCTCCCTGTCCTTCCACTGGTAAATTATCCAGAAATTCAGCAGGGGGAAGACTGATTACAGGATATTTGCTGGCATTTCATCTCCCCTGCTGGGATTTAATTTGCTGTGTTACATTCCCTGTTATTTACTCAAGCTCTGCTGAGCCCAGCTCATGTTTTTCCTTCTTCAGCTTACAGGAGCCAGGCTGCTATAAATAAAAGGTGTTGGGATAGAGTTATAGCCTCAGGAATAGGATTGTGGTGTCACCCAATCTAGTCCCCTGCTCTGGCAGCCAGGACCATTGTGCAAGTCCCAGGAGGGGGGTTGTTTTTGGGGGAGTTAATACTGTTGCCCCAGTGTCAAAGAAAGGATGGCTGGGGGACAAGCAGAGCATCTTAGCCCTGCTGAGAAGGACCTGGGTGTCATGGGGGTGAGAAACTCCCCATGAGCCAGCAGTGGCTCTTGGAGCTGGGAAGGGTGATGGGATCCTGGGCTCCATCAGCAGAGGGGTGGCAGCAGGGACAGGGAGGGGATTGTCCCTCTCTGCTCTGCCCTGGGGAGGCCCCAGCTGGATCCTGTGTCCAGAGCTGGGGCCCAACACAAGAGAGATGTGGGGCTGTTGGAGAGGGGTCAGAGGAGCCAGGGAGATGCTCAGAGGGCTGGAGTAGCTCCCCTCTGGAGAGAGGCTGAGGGAGCTGGGCTGGGTCAGCCTGGAGAAGAGAAGGCTGTGGGGGGACCTCATTGCAGCCTGCCAGTGCCTGAAGGGAGCAGAGAAACAGGAGGGGAATCAGCTTGTTCAAGGGCAGAGACTGGCAGGACAAGGGGGCTGGAGTGAAGCTGGAGGAGGGAAGGGTGAGAGGAGAGATTGGGGGGAAGTTCTGTGCAGAGAGAGTGGTGAGGGGCTGGAAGGGGCTGCCCAGAGAGGGGGTGGGTGCCCCGTGTCTGGGGGTGTTCAAGGCCAGGTTGGATGGGGCCCTTGGTCCTTGGGGTCCCTCCCAGTCCAGCCCAGTCTGGGATTCCATGGTTCCTACCCTCTCCTCAGCCAGGAGATGGGCACGAGGGTGGAGACCTGGGCAGATGGGAGGGAAGGAGCTGTGGCTGTTGTGGGTCACCAACCCAAAGGCCAGGGGGCAGCTCTTGTCCCCCCTGTCCCAGCACTGTGGGGAAACCCACCCCCCAACCCCCCCTGCTCCTCAGCAGCTGGATGGGATGGGACCCCTGGGCAACCTTGTGTAGCTCCAGGCCTGAGGTTGGTGTCCCTGCCTGTGGCAGGGGGGTTGGAGCTCTGGGACCCTTGGGGTCCCTCCCAGTCCAGCCCAGTCTGGGATTCTGTGATTTTAACCTGTGCTGCAAAGGTTTATATGGTCAAGCACTGGGATTGTTCCCCAGATTGTAGCTGCTTTGCAGGACACAGTGTCCTGGGAGCAGCGATGCCAGACAAGCAAGGCTGTAATTAGCAGCAATATTTTATCTTAGTTTGACAACATCATTTAGTGTGGGACTGACCTACCAGCATGTCCCAGCTCAGCTCCCCGTGCCCACCACACCCAGGGCTTGTTGTGCTGGGTATGTCTGCATTCCTGAGGGATGCAGGTTGGAAATGGGGAGAAAAAGAAGGGACTCAGGAGAAATACTTCATCTGTGGGTGAAGGATTAATGTCTGCTGATGGATCTGCAGCATCAGGCACCTTTGATCTCTGAAGAGCCATCAGCAAGTGCCAATGATCCAGAGCTGGGAGGGGTGGGTGACACACAGGACACTGTGCTGCCATCCAGAGAGACCTGGCCAGGCTGGAGAGCTGGGCAGGGAGAAACCAGATGGGACTCAACAAAAGCAAGTGGAGAGTCTGGCACCTGGGGAGGAATAACTGCTGGAATCAGGACAGGAGCTGCTGGAGAGGAGCTGTGTGGAGAAGGACCTGGGGGTGCTGGTGGGTGACAGGGTGGCCATGAGCCAGCAGTGTGCCCAAGGAGCCCAATGGGATCCTGGGGGGCATCAGGAGGAGTGTGGGCAGCAGGTCACAGGAGGGGATCCTCCCCCTCTGCTCTGCCCTGCTCAGGCCCCACCTGGAGTGTTGTGTCCAGTGCTGGGCTCCCTGGGATCAAAGGGACAGGGATCTCCTGGAGAGAGTCCAGAGGAGGGACATGGAGATGATGAAAGGCCTGGAGCATCTCCCCTGTGAGGAAAGGCTGAGGGAGCTGGGGCTGTTCAGCCTGGAGAGAAGCAGCCTGAGAGGGGATCTGATCACTGGGGATCAATAGCTGAAGGGAGGGACACAGGGGGACATGGGCAGCCTCTTCTCAGTGTCTGTGGGGACAGGTCAAGGGGTGATGGGCTCAAGTTGGAGCCCAGGGAGTTCCCCCCCAATGTGGGGCAGAACTTCTTCCCAGTGAGGGTGAGGGAGCCCTGGGACAGGCTGCCCAGGGGGTGTGGAGTCTCCTTCTCTGGAGATATTGGGAGGGTTGGAAGGGTGTCCCAGCTTGGGATGGTTGGATACCCGACCTGTGTGTCCTGTCCTAGGCACCCTGCTTTGGCAGGGGGGTTGGACCCCATGAGCTCTGGAGATCCCTTCCACCCCCTCCAGCTCTGTGACTCTGTGATTCTGTATTCATATCTCCTAATATTCCTTCTGCCCCCTTCCCCTTGCCCTACCCAGTCTCCAGCACCCATCCTGCAGCACCAGCTCTCTGCCTCCAGAGGGATGGATTCAGTGATGCCCCTGGAACTTGCCTAGGAGAAAACTACCTCCATTGATCACAACCTTCCTTCCCATCCTTCCCCATCCCCAGGGGTGATGCTACCACATGCCCCAGGGGAGAGCTGGGACCCCCCCTCCTCCCAAAACATGCTTGTCTTAGCAGAAGGAAACAAGAACCAGGCTGGCTTTAGCATTCTGCTGCCTTCACTCATGGTGCTGGGTGATTCTTTAATCAGTTACATCTAATTGCCTTTTTAATTGGTCATTTCCCTTCCTACTGGCTCACAGTACTTTTCTGTTTGGTTTCATTCCTGAGTTGTCCCTGTGAACCCAGAGTATCTAAGTGCAAGAGGTCATTCCTGGGTTTGACTGCTGGAAAGCTTTCAGATCTCAGCAGGGTGTTTCCCCTTGGGTGTCTGGGCACCTCTCCCACCCTTCCTCTTTCCTGGGCGGCCTCACACTGAAATGGAAGTTGCTTGAATCATAGAATCAGAGGGGTTGGAAGGGACCTCCAGAGCTCATCAGGTCCAACCCCTCTGCCAAAGCAGGGTCCCTAGGACAGGGCACACAGGTCAGTGTCCAGATGGGGCTGGAATCTCTCCAGAGAAGGAGACTCCACACCCCCTGGGCAGCCTGTCCCAGGGCTCCCTCACCCTCACTGGGGAAATGTTCCTCCCCATGTTGGTGTGGAACTCCCTGTGCTCCAACTTGCAGCCATTGCCCCTTGTCCTGTCCCCACAGACACTGAAAAGGGGCTGGCTGATTCCCCCTGCATCCCCTGCTTCAGATAATTAGAGACTTTAATTAGGTCCCCCCTCAGTCTTCTCCAGGCTGAACAGCCCCAGCTCTCTCAGCCTTTCCTCCCAGGGGAGATGCTCCAGGCCCTTCATCATCTCCATGTCCCTCCTCTGGACTCTCTCCAGGAGATCCCTGTCCCTTTGATCCCAGGGAGCCCAGAACTGGACACAACACTCCAGGTGGGGCCTGAGCAGCTCCACCACCCCCTGGGCAGCCTGTCCCAGGGCTCCCTCACCCTCACTGGGAAGAAGTTCTTCCCCAGAGTGTTGTGTCCAATTTTGGGCTCCATGGTTTAAAAAGGACAGGGATCTCCTGGAGAGAGTGCAGAGAAGGGACATGGAGATGATGAAAGGCCTGGAGCATCTCCCCTGTGAGGAAAGGCTGAGTAAGTTGGGACTCTTCAGCCTGGAGAAGAGAAGACTGAGGGGGGACCTAATTAAAGTCTCTAATTATCTGATGCAGGGGGAATCATCCAGCCCCTTTTCAGTGTCTTTGGGGACAGGACAAGGGGCAATGGCTGCAAGTTGGAGCACAGGGAGTTCCACACCAACACAGGGAAAAGCCTTTCCCCAGTGAGGGTGAGGGAGCCCTGGGCCAGGCTGCCCAGGGGGTGTGGAGTCTCCTTCTCTGGAGAGATTCCAGCCCCATCTGGACGCCTCTCTGTGCAGTATGAGCTGGGGAGCTGCTTTGGCAGGGGGGTTGGACCCCAGGAGCTCTCCAGGTCCCTTCCTATCCCTACAATTCTATGATTCTATGATCTCCATCCCTGGAAATCCAGGCTCAGCCTCCTTTGGGTCTCCTCCTTTGCTAACCCAGCCCCCTTTTTATACCCTGTGTCACCCCTGAGCTTTCAAGAGGCTCCAGCATCTACCTGGGTAGCAGTAAATAATTCATCACAGCTCCCAGAGACAGGCAATATGGGATGCTGTGGTCAGGAGACAGGCAGGTGCTTTGGCTTCTCCTGAGGCTTCAGGGGAGCTTTTCCTGGATACTTTAATTTACCACTGAATTGACTTTATTGATCCCATCCTGCATCTTCTTGTAGCAATATCTCTTGGGCTGGGGCTGAGGGCAGCAGTTGCCTTTGTTTCTTCTGCAGAGGATGTCCTGGAGCTCATGCAGGTTTCCCTCTTGGATTTGTTGGTGGCTCCAGTACTTGCTCCTTTGCCTCTCATCACAGGGAAGGAGGGGGGTAGGGAGAACTGGGATTACCCAAAATACTAATGTAAAGCCTTTCACCTCATTTGGAAGTGTTCAAGGCCAGGTTGGATGGGGCCCTGGACAACCTTGTGTAGCTCCAGGCCTGAGGTTGGTGTCCCTGCCTGTGGCAGGGGGGTTGGAGCTCTGGGACCCTTGGGGTCCCTCCCAGTCCAGCCCAGTCTGGGATTCCATGGTTCCTCCCCTCTCCTCAGCCAGGAGATGGGCACGAGGGTGGAGAGCTGGGCAGATGGGAGGGAAGGAGCTGTGGCTGTTGTGGGTCACCAACCCAAAGGCCAGGGGGCAGCTCTTGTCCCCCCTGTCCCAGCACTGTGGGGAAATCACCCCCCAACCCCCCCTGCTTCTCAGCAGCTGGATGGGATGGGACCCCTGGGCAACCTTGTGTAGCTCCAGGCCTGAGGTTGGTGTCCCTGCCTGTGGCAGGGGGGTTGGAGCTCTGTGACCCTTGGGGTCCCTCCCAATCCAGACCAGTCTGGGATTCCATGGTTCTATGATTGTGAGGAAGTTCTTTGCAGAGAGAGTGGTGAGGGGCTGGAAGGGGCTGCCCAGAGAGGGGGTGGTTCCCCCGTGACTGGGGGTGTTCAAGGCCAGGTTGGATGGGGCCCTGGGCAACCTTGTGTAGCTCCAGGCCTGAGGTTGGTGTCCCTGCCTGTGGCAGGGGGGTTGGAGCTCTGGGACCCTTGGGGTCCCTCCCAACCCACACCAGTCTGGGATTCTATGATTCTGTGATTTGCTGTAGAGCTTGCAGATTCTGCTGAGCTGGAAACATCTATTAGAGGGTCCTGAACAACAAGCTGAAGCCTAATGGGTTTAATGAGCTTCCAAACAATGCAGCTTCCTGAGGAGGAAGTCTGGCTATTGAAAACCCAAGGAAAACATCATCATCATCCTCCTCCTGCACATCATTCACCCCACAGATGTGAGAAGGGAAGGGGGTTGGAGGTGCAGGGAGGGGGATAGTGGTTCAATTGAGGGGGTGGTTGGGAGCCAGGAGCCAAGAGTGGAAGGATTCTTCCAGGGAGATGCTCAGAGGGCTGGAGCAGCTCCCCTCTGGAGAGAGGCTGAGGGAGCTGGGCTGGGTCAGCCTGGAGAAGAGAAGGCTGTGGGGGGACCTCATTGCAGCCTGCCAGTCCCTGAAGGGAGCAGAGAAACAGGAGGGGAATCAGCTTGTTCAAGGGCAGAGACTGGCAGGACAAGGGGGCTGGAGTGAAGCAGGAGGAGGGAAGGGTGAGAGGAGAGATTGGGGGGAAGTTCTTTGCAGAGAGAGTGGTGAGGGGCTGGAAGGGGCTGCCCAGAGAGGGTGTGGGTGCCCCATCCCTGGTCTGGACTGGGAGGGACCCCAAGGGTCCCAGAGCTCCAACCCCCCTGCCACAGGCAGGGACACCAACCTCCAGGCCTGGAGCTACACAAGATTGCCCAGGGCCCCATCCAACCTGGCCTTGAACACCCCCAGACATGGGGCACCCACCCCCTCTCTGGGCAGCCCCTTCCAGCCCCTCCCCACTCTCTCTGCACAGAACTTCCCCCCAATCTCTCCTCTCACCCTTCCCTCCTCCAGCTTCACTCCAGCCCCCTTGTCCTGCCAGTCTCATGGGAGAGAGAAGAAGGCTCAAGGACTGACCAGAGCCTGACCCAGGCATTTGGTGAAGACTCTAGGATGCCAGGATTCATGGTGGGAACATGGGAGGTGTGCAGACCTGTTGACTAATTGAGATGGTCAGTCTAGGTGTGTGGTTGATAGCAGGCAAAAGGAAGCCAAGGTTTCCTGTGATTATCACAGCATCACAGGGTGGCTGAGGTTGGAAGGGACCTTCTCCTGCTGAAGCCAAGCTGGCTTTCCTTGCTGGGAGAGAGCATTTCTTGCTCATGTTCGACCCAAGGTCCTTCTCTTCAGACCTGCTTGGCCCCAGCTTGTGCTGGGGCCTGAGGTTGCTCCTCCCCAGTGACAAGACTTCACCCTTCTTGCATTTGAACCTCATGAGGTTCTCCATCTTGCAGAGGTCCCTCTGGCTGCCCATTTCTCCATGCCATTGAGGTCCCTCTGGATGGCAGCACAACCATCCTTGGGCTGTGTTGCTCCTCCCAGGGCTTGCATCACCTGCCAGCTGGCTGAGGATGCACTCTTCACCCACAGAATCACAGAAACACACAATCAGACTGGTAGGGATGGGAAGGGACCAATCCAGTCCAACCCCCTGCTACAACACCATCACCTCAAGCAGGTTGCACAGGATCATGTTTGGATTTGGGATCTCCCCAGAGAAGGAGACTCCCCAGCCTCTCTGGGCAGCCTGTCCCAGGGCTATAACAAAGATGTTTTCCCTTATATTGAGATTTTTAGGACCAAAGTCAGCACAGGATCATGTCCAAGACCTTGAGTTTGGGATCTCCACAGAGGAGACTCCCCAACCTCTCTGGGCAGCCTGTCCCAGGGCTATAACAAAGAAGGTTTTCCCTTATATTTAGATTTGTAGGACCAAAGTCAGCACAGGATCGTGTCCAAGACCTTGGGTTTGGGATCTCCCCAGAGAAGGAGACTCCCCAACCTCTCTGGGCAGCCCATCCCAAGGATATAACAAAGAAGGTTTCCCTCCTATTGAGATTTTTGGGACCAAAGTCAGCACAGGATCATGTCCAAGACCTTGAGTTTGGGATCTCCCCAGAGAAGGAGACTCCCCAACCTCTCTGGGCAGCCTGTCCCAGGGCTACAGCAGGGAAGGTTTCCCTCATATTGAGATTTTTAGGACCAAAGTCAGCACAGGATCATGTCCAAGACCTTGGGTTTGGGATCTCCCCAGAGAAGGAGACTCCCCAACCCCTCTGGGCAGCCTGTCCCAAGGTTATAGCAGAGATTTTTTCCCTCATAGTGAGATTTGTAGTACCAAAGTCATCACAGGATCATGTCCAAGACCTTGGGTTTGGGATCTCCCCAGAGAAGGAGACTCCCCAACCTCTCTGGGCAGCCTGTCCCAAGAGTACAGCAGGGAAGGTTTCCCTCATATTGAGCTTTTTAGGACCAAAGTCAGCACAGGTTCATATCCAATATCTTGGGTTTGGGATCTCCCCAGAGAAGGAGACTCCCCAACCTCTCTGGGCAGCCTGTCCCAAGACTATAGCAGAGATTTTTTCCCTCATAGTGAGATTTGTAGGACCAAAGTCATCACAGGATCATGTCCAAGACCTTGGGTTTGGGATCTCCACAGAGAAGGAGACTCCCCAACCTCTCTGGGCAGCCTGTCCCAAGACTATAGCAGGGAAGTTTTCTCTCATATTGAGATTTTTGGGACCAAAGTCAGCACAGGTTCATGTCCAAGACCTTGGGTTTGGGATCTCCACAATGAAGGAGACTCCCCAACCTCTCTGGGCAGCCTATCCCAAGGCTATAGCAGGGAATTTTTCCCTCATATTGAGCTTTTTAGGACCATAGTCTGCAGAGGATTGTGTCTAAGACCTTGGGTTTGGGATCTCCATAGAGGAGAGTTCCCAACCTCTCTGGGCAGCCTGTCCCAGGGCTATAGCAGGGAATTTTTCCCTCATATTGAGATTTTTAGGACCAAAGTCATCACAGGTTCATGTCCAAGAGCTTGGGTTTGGGATCTCCACAGAGAGGAGACTCTACAGCCTCACTGGGCAGCCCATCCCAAGGCTATAGCAGGGAAGTTTTCCATTATAGTGAGATTTGTAGGACCAAAGTCAGCACAGGTTCATGTCCAAGACCTTGGGTTTGGGATCTCCCCAGAGAAGGAGACTCCCCAACCTCTCTGGGCAGCCTGTCCCAGGGCTATAACAAAGATGTTTTCCCTCATATTGAGATTTTTATGACCAAAGTCATCAAGAAAGATGTTAAGCCACTAACTCACCTAGTTAATATTTCAACAATATTGGACGTGATTATGTTAAGCAACGTTGGCTGCAGTTATGCTTTGCCATGGCAGGATTTGGGAATGCCAAGACGCCCTCCCAGCACCTCTTCATTGCTTTGAAGTGAAATGCTAGATAATATTTAACCCCTTGTATCCCTTGGTGATTATCCTGCCTGTGTTTTTCATCCTGCTTCTTTGCTTTGAGGAAGCAAAAGGGCTGGGAAGAAAGGAAGGCTAGGAGCAATCAAGAATCACTCACAACCACCCCGTGCCTGCTGTGTGGGTGTTTACAAAGCATGGCAAGATTTCTTTTGCTGTGCTGAGCAAGGAGAATTCAAGCAGAGCAACTGAGCATTGTGCTGGGTGATTTGTTTTGGCAGGAAGGTTAAAGCCAGCCTGACAGAATGACAAGTAGCACCACGAAGATCAGCTGCCCGGATCGGTCCCAGAAAACTCTCTGTCAAAACCCATTTCTCAGCATCAAGGTAAATACCTTCTGCTTTTATGTTTTTATTCTTTAAATTATAACCCCTGGATTAGAATTTTTGAAAATTAAATTACAAGTTTGGATTAATGGCCTGGTAAAGAAGAGTTTAGCTTTTCTGCAGAAGGTTGGAAGAATCCCAGACACAGATACAGCCTGGGAGAAGAGCTCCTGGAGAGCAGCCCTGTGAGAAGGACCTGGGGGTTCTGGGGGATGAGAAGCTCCCCATGAGCCAGCAGTGGCTCTTGCAGCTGGGAAGGGTGATGGGATCCTGGGCTCCATCAGCAGAGGGGTGGCAGCAGGGCCAGGGAGGGGATTGTCCCTCTCTGCTCTGCCCTCCCCCAGCTGGATCCTGTGTCCAGAGCTGGGGCCCAACACAAGAAAGATGTGGGGCTGTTGGAGAGGGGTCAGAGGAGCCACGGAGATGCTCAGAGGGCTGGAGCAGCTCCCCTCTGGAGAGAGGCTGAGGGAGCTGGGCTGGGTCAGCCTGGAGAAGAGAAGGCTGTGGGGGGACCTCATTGCAGCCTGCCAGTGCCTGAAGGGAGCAGAGAAACAGGAGGGGAATCAGCTTGTTCAAGGGCAGAGACTGGCAGGACAAGGGGGCTGGAGTGAAGCTGGAGGAGGGAAGGGTGAGAGGAGAGATTGGGGGGAAGTTCTGTGCAGAGAGAGTGGTGAGGGGCTGGAAGGGGCTGCCCAGAGAGGGGGTGGGTGCCCCGTGTCTGGGGGTGTTCCAGGCCAGGTTGGCTGGGGCCCTGGGTAACCTTGTGTAGCTTCAGGCTTGGAGGTTGGTGTCCCTGCCTGTGGCAGGAGGGTTGGAGCTCTGGGACCCTTGGGGTCCCTCCCAGTCCAACCCATGCCATTCTATGATTCTAAAGTGTTGTGGTAGGATTGTTGTTTACAAATGGATTTGAGAATTGCTCCCCAGGGCAGAAGGGCCCTTGGATGTACAGCTGGGTCTCTCCAAACACCAGTGGGTGGGACAGAGGTCATACAATGAGAGTTTTAACTTTCAGTTTCTGTAGTATTTAACTTCTAGCAGTGAAACTCCCAGAACTCAAAGGAAACCTTCAAGAGAAACAAATCCCACAGCTTAAAGCAGCTGTGAGCTTCAGTCTTGGTGGAAATATTAATAGCATCCATGACCATAGTCCTTCCACCACGTCCTCTGGAGGATTTAGCACCACTCCATCAGTTTGGTATAATTTATTTTAATTAAAGCACTTGATAGAATCATAGAATCATAGAATTGGTTGGGTTGGGAGGGACCCCAAGGGTCCCAGAGCTCCAACCCCCCTGCCACAGGCAGGGACACCAACCTCCAGGCCTGGAAGGGATACAGAAGCACCCAGGTGACTTTGAGAGGGCTGAGAAAGGAAACAAGAGGTTAATAAATCTTCCTCTAAGCCACATCCATCCCAGTGTCCTCAGCCTATTCCTGGCCTTGCACAGAGATGTGACACCTGCTTATTCCTTGGCCATGTAGCCAAGTCCAACAGTGAGCTCCCTCCTCTCTTTCTGAACCATGGAATCCCAGACTGGGCTGAACTGGGAGGGACCCCAAGGATCACAGAGCTCCAACCCCCTGCCACAGGCAGGGCCACCAACCTCCAGGCCTGGAGCTACACAAGGTTGCCCAGGGCCCCATCCAACCTGGCCTTGAACACCCCCAGACACGGGGCACCCACCCCCTCTCTGGGCAGCCCCTTCCAGCCCCTCACCACTCTCTCTGTGATATCATTATCATCAATTTATTGCTCCATTCAATGTAGTTGGAAGCCAATTCATTACCTGACTCATTAGAGCATCCCTCCAGGCTGTAGAGCAAAAGATGATGGCCATTTAAAGCCTCAAGTTTTGCTCTGTCACTTGTTTGGGGGAATATTTGGGGGTTTAGGGTTGCAAATGCTGGTGAATTGAATTACCCTCATCCCTTGTGCTAGAGGGGAATTGAGCTCAGAAGAAGCCACCAAGGCAGAGAGGTACCAGTGCTGCAGGGGGCTGGGAGTACAGGAGAGGAATAGGTGTGATGCTGTGCTGATATTCCCCCCCCCAATCAGTTCATTTTCAGCCCATTCAGCTGGTTTGGTTTCTTTTTTAACCCACCAGTAAAATTCTCTTTAAAAATAAAACCCCATTGATTTTCTTTTTCTTTGCCCCACTTGTGTGGAGGTGTTTGAAAGGAGTGTGAAAGTTCAAAGATGAAAGGTGCTGAGGTGCAAGGCCAGCTTGGGTTTGTGAGGAGAATCAACAACTGCTTTGCTGAGCAAAGGTAGATGAAGAGGAAACTCTTCATGGAGAATATCAAAGGTCAGACCTGGCCAGGGCAGTGGGCAGCTCTCACAATTACAAGGTTGGAAAAGATCTTGAAGATCATCCAGTCCAACCATCCCTGTCCTGTGCTGACCCAGATCTCTCAGTACCTCATCTCCCCATCTGTTAAACACCCCCAGGGGTGGGGACTCACCCCCTCCCTGGGCAGCCTGTGCCACAGCCCCACAACTCTGCCAGGGAAGAACTTTGCCCTCCCAGCTGAGCTGCCCCTGCCCTGGGGCAGCTTGAGCCCATTGCCCCTTGTCCCATCTCCTGTCCCCTGGCTGAAGAGACCATCCCCCACCTCTCTGCACCCTCCTGGCAGGGCAGGGGAGGGGGATGGGGAGAAGGGCTCCCCTCAGCCTCCTCTTCTCCAGGCTCAACACCCCCAGCTCCCTCAGCTGCTCCTCAGAGGATTTGCCCTCCAGCCCCTTCCCCAGCCTGCTTGCCCTTCTCTGGACTCACTCCAGGACCTCCATGTCCTTCTGATGGGGAGGAGCCCAGAACTGGACCCAGCACTCGAGGTGCAGCCTCCCCAGTGCCCAGTCCAGGGGCACAATCCCCTCCCCAGCACTACTGGCCACACTGGGGCTGACACAAGCCAGGATTTGATCCAAGCCAGAGCTGGGGATTGAGCACCAAGATCTCTTCTCAGTGACTTGGAACAAGCTGCTTGCAAAGCTTCTGCTACGCGTTTCCATGCTGATGGTGCAAAACCCCCTCTAGTTCAGGCCCCTGAAAGATGCTCCCACAGCCTTGTCCCCGTTGTCACAAGGAAGTGCCAAGCACACTGTCTCCATGCATTTAGGGGCACGTGATAATGTCCCATGAGCTGGGGGTGGGTGTACAATAGAGAGGAGAAAACAGATCTGGGAGGAAACCAGCTTGTTCCAGTTCAAGCCAGGCCCGTGGCCTGCAACCAGGCCCAAGGCCTACCACTGCGCAGACACACCTGTAGTAAGGCTTGGGGCAGGGATAGTAGAGATTGTTCTGGAACAAAAGCCAATGGCATCCTGGGGGTGTCAGGAGAAGTGTGGGCAGCAGGTCAGGGGGGTTCTCCTGCCCCTCTGCTCTGCCCTGCCCTGGGGAGGCCTCCTGGGGAACAGTGTGTGTGGGGCTGGGCTCCCTGGGGCAGGAAGGACAGGGAGCTCCTGGAGAGGGGCCAGCAAAGGGCTGTGGGGATGCTGAGGGCACCAGAACATTCTCTGACCCAGAGAGGCTGAGGGACTCGGGGCTGCTCAGCCTGGAGAAGAGAAGCCTGAGGGGGATCTGCTCAGTGCTGAGAAACCCTTGAGGGGTGGGCTCAGGAGGAGGGGTCAGGCTGTGTTCAGGGGGGCCCAGGGACAGCACAAGGGGCTGTGGGCACAAACTGGAGCAGAGGAAGTTCCCCCTGAGCCTGAGGAGGAACTTCTTTGCTGGGAGGGTGGCAGAGCCCTGGGCCAGGCTGCCCAGAGAGCTTGGGGAGTCTCCCTCCATCTCTGGAGCCATCCCAACCCCCTGATCCTGGGTGCTGTCCTGTGCAGCCTGCTGGAGGGGACCCTGCTCTGGCAGGGGTGGGACTGGGGGGTCTCCAGAGCTCCCTGCCAGCACCCAAAAGTCTGGGAGTCTGTGTAAAACACAGTAAAGAAAACATCAAGGACTCAATGTCCTTTCAGGTCTTCCAGACATCCCAGTTCATTGGACCAAACCACTTTAAACTGACTGCACTGGGTCACACTATGGACTGTGGTTCACTGCCCAGCAGGTCATTGTTCCCAGCCTGCTTCCTCTTCATCTTCAGCAGAATTATTGCTATAACACACACTCAGTCTTTCCATAAATGTTTGTTTTCTACTTCTGTGGCAGTTTCCATCTCAAACTACTTCTCCCCATATTTTCATCAGCATCTCCTTCACCACAACTGCTCTTTCAGAATGTCTCCATCTGTCACAGGAGGCAAAATGCTTCTTGAAGCCAAGACAAGATGTTGCACTCCACAGGAAGCAGCAACCAGGCCTGATTTTAATCTGCTGTGATGGGCTGGAAGAATTCATGGCAGGTATCTGAAAAGCTGAAGGACCACCAGCACCAGGAGTATTCCCCAGAAGGACCATTTCAAGTCATTCTCAGCTGCTTTTCTGACACAGGGCAATTAGCTTTTTTGACACACTCTCTCTCTCCCAGTCCTGTTTAATATCTTCATTGACACCTTGATGAGGGAACAGCACCCACCCTCAGCAAGTACCTGATGATCCAGAGCTGGGAGGGGTGGCTGACACACAGGACACTGTGCTGCCATCCAGAGACCTGGCCAGGCTGGAGAGCTGGGCAGGGAGAAACCAGATGGGATTCAACAAAAGCAAGTGGAGAGTCTGGCACCTGGGGAGGAATAACTGCTGGAATCAGGACAGGCTGGGGGGGAGCTGCTGGAGAGGAGCTGTGTGGAGAAGGACCTGGGGGTGCTGGTGGGTGACAGGGTGGCCATGAGCCAGCAGTGTGCCCAAGGAGCCCAATGGGATCCTGGGGGCATCAGGAGGAGTGTGGCCAGCAGGTCACAGGAGGGGATCCTCCCCCTCTGCTCTGCCCTGCTCAGGCCCCAGCTGGAGTGTTGTGTCCAGTGCTGGGCTCCCTGGGATCAAAGGGACAGGGATCTCCTGGAGAGAGTCCAGAGGAGGGACATGGAGATGATGAAAGGCCTGGAGCATCTCCCCTGGGAGGAAAGGCTGAGGGAGCTGGGGCTGTTCAGCCTGGAGAGAAGAAGACTGAGGGGGGACCTAATTAAAGTCTCTAATTATCTGAAGCAGGGGATGCAGGGGGAATCAGCCAGCCCCTTCTCAGTGTCTGTGGGGACAGGACAAGGGGCAATGGCTGCAAGTTGGAGCACAGGGAGTTCCACACCAACATGGGGAGGAACTTTTCCCCAGTGAGGGTGAGGGAGCCCTGGGACAGGCTGCCCAGGGAGGTGGTGGAGTCTCCTTCTCTGGAGAGATTCCAGCCCCATCTGGACACCTGTCTGTGCAGTATGAGCTGGGGAGCTGCTTTGGCAGGGGGGTTGGACCTGATGAGCTCTGGAGGTCCCTTCCAACCCCTACAATTCTATGATCCTATGATTCTCTGTAGACATATCTCTATTTATACATAGATATATACAAATTGCAGTGCTGTGATTTTTTTTGGGGGGGAGGGGGCGTTGGGGATCCTTCAGCCACTTCAAACCACATTGTGCAACAGCTTGTGTTCTCCCAAGAACCATGCAAACCCTTGACACCAGTTGTGTTTTCTGAGGAAGTCATTTAGAAACTGGACAGGGTGACCTAACTTCTTGAAAGCAAAAATAAAAACAACTTCCCCCCCCCCTCAAAAAAAAAGAGAGATCTGGGGTAAATATCCTGTGCTGAGTATAACTGTGTGCTGCTGATCAGGTCAGCTCTGTCTTAGGGGTGAACCCGAGTCCTTTGGCAGTTTGATGTGTAATAGAGAATTAGGAGGGAGGATTTATTCTCCTTGGCTGTGGGCTGCAGCCAGGATAATGCCTGGCAATGGCTTCATTGAGGTTGGTCCCATCCTGCAGGGACTGCAGCCTCCTGCAACGCTGCTCTGACCTGGAGGGATGGGTCAGGGCTGAGCTTTCCAACCAGAGATTCAGCAGGAGGGTGTCCATCAGGAGCAGAAATGGTGTCCACAAAAATCACTACCCCTCTCAGGGTGGTCTCCAGGGACCCTTTAGAAAGCCACAGACTCTTAGCAGGCATCGGTAGCTTCAGAGCTGGACTGGGCATTGGAGAGGCACTGGCTTGGATCAAATCCTGTCTTGTGTCAGCAATAGTGTGGCCAGTAGGTGTGGGGAGGGGATTGTGCCCCTGGACTGGGCACTGGGGAGGCTACACCTGGAGTGCTGGGCCCAGTTAGGGCTCCTCACCATCATAAGGTCAGCTTGGAGAAGAGAAGGCTCCAGGGGACCTTAGACCCCCTTCCAGGCCCTGAAAGTTGCCTGTAGGAAGCTGGGGAAGAACTGTTCCTGAGGGCAGGGAGAGATGGGATGAGGGGGGATGGGTTAAACTAGAACAGGGCAGGGTTAGACAGGACTTTAGGAAGAAGTTCTTCCCTCTGAGGGTGGTGGATCCCTGGTCCAGGTTGCCCAGAGAGGTGGTAGAGGCTCCATCCCTGGAGACATTCAAGCTCAGGCTGGATGGGGCTCTGAGCACCCTGCACTAGTGAAGATGTCCCTGCTCACTGCAGGGTGGGACTAGATGGCCTTCAGAGGTCCCTTCCCACCTAACACACTCTGTGATTTGATGATTCTATGATTAAAGAAGTCTTTAGATGACTGGGAAAGCCATTTGGGCTGTGGCTGCCTAATGCTAAATCTGATTTAACCTAATGTTGTCCTAGAAAAAGTATTAAAGTGATTGGCACAGGCTGCCCAGGGAGGGGGCTGAGCCACCACTCCTGGGGGTGTATTAAAAGAGGGGAGATGAGGTACTGAGAGATCTGGTTTAGCTTAGGATGGGAATGGTTGGACTTGATGATGTTAAAGGTCTTTTCCAAGAAGAAAAGATATGGCCTCTCCAGCCAGACCTCAGGGATGCTCGCTTCCTTCAATGAGGTGAACCCACGGGCTGAGCCCAATGGGATGAGGTTTAACAAGGCCAAGGGCAGAGTGCTGCACATGGGACAGAACAACCCTGAGCAGTGCTACAGGCTGGGGGAGACTGGCTGGAGAGCTGTCAGGCAGAGAAGGACCTGGGGGTGTTGGGTGACTGACCATGAGCCAGCAGTGTGCCCAGGTGGCCAGGAAGGTCAATGGCATCCTGGCTTGTGTCAGCCCCAGTGTGGCCAGTAGGTGTGGGGAGGGGATTGTGCCCCTGGACTGGGCACTGGGCAGGCTGCACCTCGAGTGCTGGGTCCAGTTCTGGGCTCCTCCCCATCAGAAGGACATGGAGGTGCTGGAGTGAGTCCAGAGAAGGGCAAGCAGGCTGGGGAAGGGGCTGGAGGGCAAATCCTCTGAGGAGCAGCTGAGGGAGCTGGGGGTGTTGAGCCTGGAGAAGAGGAGGCTGAGGGGAGACCTTCTCCCCATCCACCTCCCCTGCCCTGCCAGGAGGGTGCAGAGAGGTGGGGGATGGTCTCTTCAGCCAGGGGACAGGAGATGGGCCAAGGGGCAATGGGCTCAAGCTGTGCCAGGGCAGGGGCAGCTCAGCTGGGAGGGCAAAGTTCTTCCCTGGCAGAGTTGTGGGGCTGTGGCACAGGCTGCCCAGGGAGGGGGCTGAGTCCCCACCCCTGGGGGTGTTTAACAGAGGGGAGATGAGGTACTGAGAGATCTGGTTTAGCTTAGGACAGGGATGGTTGGATTGATGATCTTAAAGATCTTTTCCAACCTTGTGATTCTCTGATTCTGTGATTTTGCCTTTCTAAAGGTTCCCCTCCTTGCTCTGGGGTATGGTTTGGACTTCTGCCTATATACCTTTGTGCAGCTACTAGCACAGTTACCCCCCCTGAGCATCCAGGTTTCCATAAACCTCTCATCCTTTGCTCTTCTGACCTGCACAGTGCAGGAATGTTAGATGTCAGCCTCTCTAGTGCCTTTGCTTTAGCTGCTGGCTTAAAAAAATAAGGCATGCATTGAAGAAAGAAGATTGAAATGTTTAATTAAAACCTGCTATCAAGAGTTGGATCTTAGAAGCTCTGTGGGGCAGCCCGTGGGGATTTCCTCCTTTCCTTTCATCCTGCTCTTGGTGCTGGGGTTGGATGCCTTTGCAGCTCTTTCACCACCCCTGCTCCCTTGGTGGGACATGGTGCATACCTGTGGGGTCTTGATGGGCTGTCTTTAACCACCCCACCAGCTCCCAGTGGATATCAGTGAGCACTCTCCCCCTCTGCTTTCCTCAAGCTGCTGAAATCCCCAGTGATGCCCTGCCACCAACATCATCCTCATAGCCTTGCACTGACCCAGGCTTTTGCTCTTGTTCTTCCCCAGCACCTGCAGTATTCCCTTTCTCTTCCAGAAAAGGGAATCCAATAAAACCCCTCAGCAGATTTCAGTCAAGGAGCTCCTTGCAGTCCAAGTCTGGGTGTTCATCCCCTGAAAGTCCTGCTCTCCAGGTTGTGGTGTGAAGAGCATCCCCCAAACCTGAGCAGACTGGAGGGGGGAACAGGAGTGGTGGTTGGTCTATGGGCTGTGGGAAGTGCAGGATCCTTCTTCCAGCATAGGATTTTTGGTCTGGATGGCTGGAGCTGCAAGCAGCAGCTTGCTGGGAGAAAACCAAAACCCTTCAGTGATGAGCGTCGTGGTGGCGTGGTCACATTCCTGGGCACATCCCAAAAGCAGGACTGAACCTGCCCTGCACCTTCACCCCAGCACAAGCTGGGGGAGCACAGCCAGGCACGTTGCTGCTTGTCCCCACATCAGCTCCCCCAGGCATGGAGGGGGGCTTTTTTTTTTGGCAATCCAAGACCCCAAGCAGACTCAGCATTACAGCTCATCTAGCTGCACCTCTGAGGTATCACCTACTCCATGACTCAGCCCTGGGCCAGCTATGACCTTCCCAAAAGAATTGGTAAAGCTGAGGACTGGGGACCGTTCCCAGAAGGTATTTTGGGGTGAAACCACCCCATGACTGTAAAGACTCAGTGAGTGTGGTAGGGTGGGTGCAGGTTATTCTGTCCCCACTGGTTTTGGCATCATGAAAACCTCCCCCCAACCTGTTTCATTGGCAATTCTAGACTCAACCTTTGGGGCTTCACTAAAACTGGACCATGAATTTGAACAGAGAGGATGTGAATCATGGTGTCACAGCCTTCTTTCCATTAGGCTTGTTATGTAAGGCTTGTAAACGTGGCCTGAGCTTTGGGAGGGGAAAGGGATGCTCTGGGTTGGGAGCTGATAAGCAGACGTCATTGATGATGGGATTGAGTGCTCCCTCAGCAAGTTTGGGGGTGACAGCAAGCTGAGTGGTGTGGTTGACACCCTAGAAGGAAAGGAGCCATCCAGAGGGATCTTGAGAGGCTGGAAAGATGGGTCTGGGGGAACCTGATGAGGTTCAACACTGCCAAGTGTGAGGGGTTGTACTGGGGCTGGAGGAATCCCAGACACAGATACAGCCTGGGAGAAGAGCTCCTGGAGAGCAGCCCTGTGAGAAGGACCTGGGGGTTCTGGGGGGTGAGAAGCTCCCCATGAGCCAGCAGTGGCTCTTGGAGCTGGGAAGGGTGATGGGATCCTGGGCTCCATCAGCAGAGGGGTGGCAGCAGGGACAGGAAGGGGATTGTCCCTCTCTGCTCTGCCCTGGGGAGGCCCCAGCTGGATCCTGTGTCCAGAGCTGGGGCCCAACACAAGAAAGATGTGGGGCTGTTGGAGAGGGGTCAGAGGAGCCATGGAGATGCTCAGAGGGCTGGAGCAGCTCCCCTCTGGAGAGAGGCTGAGGGAGCTGGGCTGGGTCAGCCTGGAGAAGAGAAGGCTGTGGGGGGACCTCATTGCAGCCTGCCAGTCCCTGAAGGGAGCAGAGAAACAGGAGGGGAATCAGCTTGTTCAAGGGCAGAGCCTGGCAGGACAAGGGGGATGGAGTGAAGCTGGAGGAGGGAAGGGGGAGAGGAGAGATTGGGGGGAAGTTCTGTGCAGAGAGAGTGGGGAGGGGCTGGAAGGGGCTGCCCAGAGAGGGGGTGGGTGCCCCGTGTCTGGGGGTGTTCAAGGCCAGGTTGGATGGGGCCCTGGGCAACCTTGTGTAGCTCCAGGCCTGAGGTTGGTGTCCCAGCCTGTGGCAGGGGGTTGGAGCTCTGGGACCCTTGGGGTCCCTCCCAGTCCAGCCCAGTCTGGGATTCCATGGTTCCTCCCCTCTCCTCAGCCAGGAGATGGGCACGAGGGTGGAGAGCTGGGCAGATGGGAGGGAAGGAGCTGTGGCTGTTGTGGGTCACCAACCCAAAGGCCAGGGGGCAGCTCTTGTCCCCCCTGTCCCAGCACTGTGGGGAAACCCACCCCCCAACCCCCTCCTGCTCCTCAGCAGGGTGATGGGATGGGACCCCTGGGCAACCTTGTCTAGCTCCAGGCCTGGAGGTTGGTATCCCTGCCTGTGGCAGGGGGGTTGGAGCTCTGGGACCCTTGGGGTCCCTCCCAGTCCAGCCCAGTCTGGGATTCTGTGATTCTATGATCACCAGCCATGATGTGATGTGATGCTGAGCAGCAAGCAGCCCCCTGAGTCAGAAGAACTGGGGTCCTTGCCTGGCCATGTCACCAAGTCACTGCAAGCCCATCGTGGGGCCATCACTCTTTTCTGTGAGTCAGCCCAGAGAGGGGAGAGGAAAACTCCAGGTTCTCAACCCATTTTTGACCTCCCACACTGGAGAGGTTGTGGAGGGGCTGCTCAGCAGGGAGCTGATGCAAACCAACGTGCTGTGAGGGCCCTGGATCTGTGTGTTGTGGATGCCTGGAAAAGGCATGAATCTGACTTCCAACGTTTCCATCTGCACTCAGGAAGCAAAGCTTGGATGTAGCCAGCAAATCTTGGAAGAACATGGGGGTTTTAGCTAAGCTGACCCTAGGGAAGTGCTCCTTTGGCTGGGTAATGTTTTCCTAGTCCAGACACAGGGGTGACAGGAGCCTTGAAGCAGGGGGAGGTCCTGCCTTGCATCCTGCACCATGCCAACACATGACTTTTGCTGATGGTACCCATACCCTGGTGCTCCAGCACTTGGGGAGCTGAGGGGGCTTGACTATCCTCTTTTACCCCCCCACCCCTCCCCCTTTTTGTGCCCTCAACAGTTCCTCTGCTTACAGAGCAGTCCAATTTGGAAGTGACTGTGCTCCAGCCCTGGATCAGAACAAGACACAGCAGGAAACCCAGCCAGCTTGAGCAGCTCCTCTGTGTGAGATCCCTGCCTGGTGGGAACTGGCTGTAGAACACACAGTGCTGGAGCAAATGCCCTTCTCTGGCCAAAAGCTGCACCTCATGGCTTGGGGCAGCATCCCAGACTGAGGGCAGCAGCTGTGCAAGGACCTGGAGATGTTCAGCCTGTCCTGCAGCATGAGGAGTAGCCCATCTCTCTATGACATGAGATATTTTGGGTTGGTTAGCTCATTTTAACTCACTTGGGAGGATGCCAGCTCCTTTCCTTCACCAACTACTTTGCAAAGATGTGGATGGAGGGGAGGTGGTCTTCATCCCCTAGGCAGTTCACCCAGCACTTTATGAAATGCTTCTGCAAGTGGAGCAGGAAGGAGGAGGGATGATTCTCTTAGCAATCCTGGGGCAGCTTGAGCCACATGTTTGCCTGGGCAGCCAAGAACCTCTACATCCCCATCTCCAGAGGAGATGAGATCAGATGATTTTCTGGGAGAGGGTGGTCTTTGACAAGCTTTACTTCTGGAAGTGGTAAAGAATCACAGAGTCACAGAGCTGGAGGGGTTGGAAGGGACCTCAAGAGATCATGGGGTCCAAACCCCCTGCCAAAGTAGCTCCCCAGCTCATACTGCACAGGTCGGTGTCCAGATGGGGCTGGAATCTCTCCTGAGAAGGAGACTCCACACCCCCTGGGCAGCCTGTCCCAGGGCTCCCTCACCCTCACTGGGAAAAAGTTCCTCCCCATGTTGGTGTGGAACTCCCTGTGCTCCAACTTGCAGCCATTGCCCCTTGTCCTGTCCCCACAGACACTGAAAAGGGGCTGGCTGATTCCCCCTGCACCCCATACTTAAGATATTTATAGACATTTATTAGATCCCCCCTCAGTCTTCTCTTCTCTCCAGGCTGAACAGCCCCAGCTCCCTCAGCCTTTCCTCCCAGGGGAGATGCTCCAGGCCCTTCATCATCTCCATGTCCCTCCTCTGGACTCTCTCCAGGAGATCCCTGTCCCTTTGATCCCAGGGAGCCCAGCACTGGACACAACACTCCAGGTGGGGCCTGAGCAGGGCAGAGCAGAGGAGGAGGATCCCCTCCTGTGACCTGCTGCCCACACTCCTCCTGATGTCCCCCAGGATCCCATTGGGCTCCTTGGGCACACTGCTGGCTCATGGCCACCCTGTCACCCACCAGCACCCCCAGGTCCTTCTCCACACAGCTCCTCTCCAGCAGCTCCCCCCCAGCCTGTCCTGATTCCAGCAGTTATTCCTCCCCAGGTGCCAGACTCTCCACTTGCTTTTGTTGAATCCCATCTGGTTTCTCCCTGCCCAGCTCTCCAGCCTGGCCAGGTCTCTGGATGGCAGCACAGTGTCCCTGTGTGTCAGCCACCCCTCCCAGCTCTGGATCATCAGGTACTTGCTGAGGGTGGGTGCTGTTCCCTCATCAAGGTGTCAGTGAAGATATTGAACAGGACTGGACCCAACACTGAGCCCTGGGGAACACCACTGGTCACAGGTCTCCAGCCAGATCCTCCTTCACTGATCCCCACCCTCTGAGCTCATCCTGACAGCCAGTTCTCCACCCACCTCCCTGTCCACTCACCCATCCCATGCTCTCTCAGCTCTGCTCTCAGGTTGTCATGGCAGACAGTATCAAAGCCTTGCTGCAGTCAAGGTAGATGAGACCCACTGCTCTCCCTCCATCCCCCCAGCTGCTGGTGTGTCCTTTTCATCCAGGGCTTCTCAAGAAGGAAAGGAAAACAGAAAGTCTGAGTTATTCTCCCTGACCTTCTCCTGACTTTCTCTGAAGAAGACATTGGTTGCTATGTTTGGAAGGACTTGTTCCTGTCCCTGAAGGGCTTCTGGAAACACTGGGGGTTGCTGTCTGCCTTGAGCCAGATGAGGATGGGGAGGTTGTGCAACCTCCCACTTCTGCCACTTGATCTTGGGTGAAGGACAACATAAACCAGCAATGTCTCAAGTGAAATGATCTCTGTCTAAAGCCACTTTTTGCTGAAGAATCTACATCCTCCTTAAAAATCCTAACTCTGTTGTCATCTTTTTTTGGGGCAGAGGACTACTTAATGGCCCCAACCTAATTTCAGAAGACCACTGGTGGTGGGAGAAGGGGTAATATTTCAAAGGCTCATGGCTGAAGGTTTATTGTGATAAATAATCATGTTGGATGCTCTCTTTTTGTGTTGGCAGTTCTTTGTTTTCTGTCATGGGCTTCTGCAGCTCTCCCAGCTCCTGGTCTCTGGCTATCTGAAGAGCTCCATCTCAACCATTGAGAGAAGATATGGCCTCTCCAGCCAGACCTCAGGGATGCTCGCTTCCTTCAATGAGGTGAACCCATGGGCTGAGCCCAAGGGGATGAGGTTTAACAAGGCCAAGGGCAGAGTGCTGCACATGGGACAGAACAACCCTGAGCAGTGCTACAGGCTGGGGGAGACTGGCTGGAGAGCTGTCAGGAGAAGGACCTGGGGGTGTTGGGTGACTGACCATGAGCCAGCAGTGTACCCAGGGGGCCAGGAAGGCCAAGGGCATCCTGGCTTGTGTCAGCCCCAGTGTGGCCAGTAGGTGTGGGGAGGGGATTGTGCCCCTGGACTGGGCACTGGGGAGGCTGCACCTCGAGTGCTGGGTCCAGTTCTGGGCTCCTCCCCATCAGAAGGACATGGAGGTCCTGGAGTGAGTCCAGAGAAGGGCAAGCAGGCAGGGGAAGGGGCTGGAGGGCAAATCCTCTGAGGAGCAGCTGAGGGAGCTGGGGGTGTTGAGCCTGGAGAAGAGGAGGCTGAGGGGAGACCTTCTCCCCATCCACCTGCCCTGCCCTGCCAGGAGGGTGCAGAGAGGTGGGGGATGGTCTCTTCAGCCAGGGGACAGGAGATGGGACAAGGGGCAATGGGCTCAAGCTGTGCCAGGGCAGGGGCAGCTCAGCTGGGAGGGCAAAGTTCTTCCCTGGCAGAGCTGTGGGGCTGTGGCACAGGCTGCCCAGAGAGGGGGCTGAGTCCCCACCCCTGGGGGTGTTTAACAGAGGGGTAGATGAGCTGCTCAGAGATCTGGTCTATCTTAGGATGGGAATGGTTGGACTTGATGATCTTAAAGGTCTTTTCCAACCTTGTGATTCTGTGAAACCCAACCTGGAGGACCGGCTTCTCTCCCTCTCCTCAGAGCCCTCTTGGTCTGTGTGTCCTGCTGCAGGTTGGGAACACGTTGCTGATCGTCTTCATCAGTTACTTTGGAAGCCGAGTGCACAGACCCCGGTTCATCGGCTGTGGTGCCATCCTGGTCTCCTTGGCTGGCTTCCTCATGTCTCTCCCCCACTTCATCACTGGACCCTACAAGTATGACCATTCCATTGCCAGTAGGTACTCTAGGAACTTATTTTATGCCTTTTGGGACAGACAAAGGAGATGATCTTCCTTCAAAGGGGTTGGGAGCTGCACGCTGCAGGCTTGTCCTTGAGGAGTTTTAATTCTCTGTGAATGAAATCATCTCAGTCCTGTGAGGCAACAGAGGATGGTGGGACAAAGAGCTTGGGGAGGAGGTGGTGATCTATGGAGCAGAGTCTGGCTGGAGACCTGAGACCAGTGGTGTTCCCCATGGCTCAGTGTTGGGTCCAGTCCTGTTTAATATCTTCATTGACACCTTGATGAGGGAACAGCACCCACCCTCAGCAAGTACCTGATGATCCAGAGCTGGGAGGGGTGGCTGACACACAGGGACACTGTGCTGCCATCCAGAGAGCCCTGGCCAGGCTGGAGAGCTGGGCAGGGAGAAACCAGATGGGATTCAACAAAAGCAAGTGGAGAGTCTGGCACCTGGAGAGGAATAACTGCTGGAATCAGGACAGGCTGGGGGGGAGCTGCTGGAGAGGAGCTGTGTGGAGAAGGACCTGGGGGTGCTGGTGGGTGACAGGGTGGCCATGAGCCAGCAGTGTGCCCAAGGAGGCCAATGGGATCCTGGGGGGCATCAGGAGGAGTGTGGGCAGCAGGTCACAGGAGGGGATCCTCCCCCTCTGCTCTGCCCTGCTCAGGCCCCAGCTGGAGTGTTGTGTCCAGTGCTGGGCTCCCTGGGATCAAAGGGACAGGGATCTCCTGGAGAGAGTCCAGAGGAGGGACATGGAGATGATGAAGGGCCTGGAGCATCTCCCCTGGGAGGAAAGGCTGAGGGAGCTGGGGCTGTTCAGCCTGGAGAGAAGCAGCCTGAGAGGGGATCTGATCACTGGGGATCAATAGCTGAAGGGAGGGACACAGGGGGACATGGGCAGCCTCTTCTCAGTGTCTGTGGGGACAGGACAAGGGGTGATGGGCTCAAGTTGGAGCCCAGGGAGTTCCCCCCCAATGTGGGGAAGAACTTCTTCCCATTGAGGGTGAGGGAGCCCTGGGACAGGCTGCCAAGGGGGTGTGGAGTCTCCTTCTCTGGAGAGATTCCAGCCCCATCTGGACACCGACCTGTGTGCCCTGTCCTAAGGACCCTGCTTTGGCAGGGGGTGGGACCTGATGAGCTCTGGAGGTCCCTTCCAACCCCTGTGATTCTATGATTCTATAATTGGGACTGGTTAGCAGAAAGGTCTTCCCCAGCCAAAGGGCTCTTGTATTCCATGAGTTGAGTAACCCTGTCCTCATCAAGAAGAGCTGCTCCCTTCTTTTCATAACACAGATAAGATAAAGTCTCATAAACATTTACAGTAAAGAAACAGGACTTGCAGGAAAGGAGCTTGACTTAACCCAAGAGGTCAAGCTGTGTGGTGAAACACCCTCATTTTACACATCACTTTTCCTGCTCCTAGGGCACCTCACTTGCCCTTCCCATGCCTAGACACCATCAGAAAAATCAATCTCTGGTGAAGGAAGCACAAAGGTATAAATCAGTCACAGAATCACAGACTTGGAGGGGTAGGAAGGGACCTGGAGAGCTCCTGGGGTCCAACCCCCCTGCCAAAGCAGCTCCCCAGCTCATACTGCACAGACAGGTGTCCAGATGGGGCTGGAATCTCTCCAGAGAAGGAGACTCCACCACCTCCCTGGGCAGCCTGTCCCAGGGCTCCCTCACCCTCACCGGGGAAAAGTCCCTCCCCATGTTGGTGTGGAACTCCTTGTGCTCCAACTTGCAGCCATTGCCCCTTGTCCTGTCCCCACAGACACTGAAAAGGTGCTGGCTGATTCCCCCTGCATCCCCTGCTTCAGATAATTAGAGACTTTAATTAGGTCCCCCCTCAGTCTTCTCTTCTCCAGGTTGAAGAGTCCCAACTTACTCAGCCTTTCCTCCCAGGGGAGATGCTCCAGGCCCTTCATCATCTCCATGTCCCTCCTCTGGACTCTCTCCAGGAGATCCCTGTCCCTTTGATCCCAGGGAGCCCAGCACTGGACACTAATCAATGTTTATCAATATCTTATGTAGGGGTGCAGGGGGAATCAGCCAGCCCCTTTTCTTTGGTCTGTGGGGACAGGACAAGGGGCAATGGCTGCAAGTTGGAGCACAGGGAGTTCCACACCAACATGGGGAGGAACTTTTCCCCAGTGAGGGTGAGGGAGCCCTGGGACAGGCTGCCCAGGGGGTGTGGAGTCTCCTTCTCTGGAGAGATTCCAGCCCCATCTGGACACCGACCTGTGAAGTATGAGCTGGGGAGCTGCTTTGGCTGCTCCCTGGGGTTGGGCCCCAGGAGCTCTCCAGGTCCCTCCCAACCCCTCCAACTCTGTGATTATATAAACTTATATTAAAGTTATATTATATAAACTTATATCAACTTATATGAAAGTTATATTATAGAAACTTATATTATATTGTAGAAACTTATATTAAAGTTATATTATATCAACTTTTATGATAGAAACTTATATTAAAGTTATATTATATCAACTTATATTGTATAAACTTATATTAAAGTTATATTATATCAACTTATATCAACTTATATGAAAGTTATATTATAGAAACTTATATTGTAGAAACTTATATTAAAGTTATATTATATCAACTTTTATGATAGAAACTTATATGAAAGTTATATTATAGTAACTTATATTGTATAAACTTATATTAAAATTATATTATAGAAACTTATAGAAACTTATATTAAAGTTATATCATAGAAACTTATATTGTATAAACTTATATTAAAATTATAGAAACTTATAGAAACTTATTTTAAAGTTATATCATAGAAACTTATATTGTATAAACTTATATTAAATTTATATTATAGAAACTTATATTATAGAAACTTATATTAAACTTATATTATAGAAACTTATAGAAACTTATATTAAAGTTATAGAATCTTATAGAAACATATTAAAATTATATTATAGAAACTTATATTATAGAAACTTGTAGAAACTTATATTATAGAAACTTATATTAAAGTTATATTATAGAAACTTATATTGTATAAACTTATATTAGAGTTATATTATAGAAACTTTTATTATAGAAACTTATATTAAAGTTATATTATAGAAACTTATATCAACTTATATTAAAGTTATATTATAGAAACTTATATTGTATAAACATATTAAAGTTATAGAAACTTACAGAAATATATTAAAATTATATTATAGAAACTTATATTAACTTATATTAAACTTATAGAAACTTATATTAAACTTATATTATATAAACTTATTTTATCTTATATAAACTTATATTAAAGTTATATTCATTGCCTCTTAAGCTGCACCTATATCAACCTATTCACCCTTATTACATTTCATTGCATCCCAGGCATGTTCAGCAACACCACTGACCTGTGCCAGCCCGAGGTCCTGGGGTCTGAGGGGAACCTGAGCGATGCTGGCTGTACCCCCCACGCTGTCAGGGAGAACCACGCTGTTCTCCTTGTCATGTTCATCGCCCAGGCGCTCTTGGGCATCGGTGGTGTCCCCATCCAACCCTTTGGGATCTCCTACATCGATGACTTTGCCAGTGAGAGGAACTCCCCCCTCTACCTGGGTAAGACTGGGGCTGCTGGGGGGGGGGGGAAGAGTGGAAGAATTAGCCCTTGATAGCAAAGCCAGGCAGTACTAATTGGTGTTAATGAGACCAAGGGCTTGCTATAGCCCTTCTGTTCTACCCAGGTCTTGGAAGGTCTCTGAATAAATAGTTTGCCTCCAGCTTGGGGAGGATGCAGACAGACCAGGAGTTCTGGGAAAACATTATTTAGGGGAGAAACTGGGAATTTTAGCCTGAGATTCCTAAACCAGAGGTGGGGCTTTCTAACCAAATCATCCTCCAAAAAAAGGCTTCAGCAAGGAGAAGGGGAATAATTTGATCTCTGTGTTGGTGAAGGGCAGCTATGGTCTCAAGATGCAGCAATGAAGAGTTTGTTTGGGTACAGGGAACTAAGAAAACAGGATCAACCCTCTGGGAGGTGGGCAAGCATCTGCTAGCAAGAGGGAGTGCTGGAGGACAGCCTGGGCACACACTTGCAAGGGCTGTCCAAGGGTGGTGGGATGGACAGGTTGGTCCTTGCAGGTCCTGCTCACTGTTTAATGTGCAATGGCATTCTTAACTGAATAGGCAGGCAAGGGTAGCTCTAAAAGAGGTCAATACCATCAAGAAACTGCATGTACCACATCTGGGAGATGCTCCAAACCTCTGAGACATATTCAAAGACATCCCCTGTAAGATAGGAGCTCCTGGAGAGCAGCCCTGCTGAGAAGGACCTGGGGGATCTGGGGGTGAGAAACTCCCCATGAGCCAGCAGTGGCTCTTGCAGCTGGGAAGGGTGATGGGATCCTGGGCTCCATCAGCAGAGGGGTGGCAGCAGGGACAGGGAGGGGATTGTCCCTCTCTGCTCTGCCCTGGGGAGGCCCCAGCTGGATCCTGTGTCCAGAGCTGGGGCCCAACACAAGAAAGATGTGGGGCTGTTGGAGAGGGGTCAGAGGAGCCATGGAGATGCTCAGAGGGCTGGAGCAGCTCCCCTCTGGAGAGAGGCTGAGGGAGCTGGGCTGGGTCAGCCTGGAGAAGAGAAGGCTGTGGGGGGACCTCATTGCAGCCTGCCAGTCCCTGAAGGGAGCAGAGAAACAGGAGGGGAATCAGCTTGTTCAAGGGCAGAGCCTGGCAGGACAAGGGGGATGGGGTGAAGCTGGAGGAGGGAAGGGTGAGAGGAGAGACTGGGGGGAAGTTCTTTGCAGAGAGAGTGGTGAGGGGCTGGAAGGGGCTGCCCAGAGAGGGGGTGGGTGCCCCGTCCCTGGGGGTGTTCAAGGCCAGGTTGGATGGGGCCCTGGGCAACCTTGTGTAGCTTCAGGCCTGGAGGTTGGTGTCCCTGCCTGTGGCAGGGGGTTGGAGCTCTGTGACCCTTGGGGTCTCTTCCAACCCAGCCCAGTGCATGGGATTCCATGCTTCTATGATTAGGGGGAAGTTCTTTCCAGAGAGAGTGGTGAGGGGCTGGAACAGGCTGCCCAGAGAGGGGGTGGATGCCTCATCCCTGGGGGTGTTCAAGGCCAGGTTGGATGGGGCCCTGGGCATCCTTGTGTAGCTCCAGGTCTGGAGGTTGGTGTCTCTGCCTGTGGCAGGGGGTTGGACCAGTCTGGGATTCTGGGATTCTATGATAGAAATTGAGTCTTAAGATGTGCTTATGTTGTGGGGGTTTTTTTTATCAGTAATTCACACATGAGAGCTTGCTAATCACTTTTATCTCCTTCCCCTTGTTAAAGGGGAGGCAATAAAGTGGGGTATTGAGGAAAGGGATGAATTCAGACAGCACAGCTCAGACATGGGCCTTGGCCATGGATGGCAGCAGTTGCTTAAGCAACCTTGCATTTCCTTGGATTTCTTCTGCCAAAGGGGCACGTTGTGTTCCTGGGTGTATCTGAAACCTCTCTAGAAGGCTGAAAAAGAGGAGTTTTGCAAAAAATCTCTCCTGTGAAGGGAGTGTGGGAAGCAAGGGGGGGTGTTCTCCTTCCAAAAGTGTGAGAGAAGAAAACTGCTGGGAAAATAGCTCATGCTGGAGGTAGATGTGGTGAACCCTGGTCCTGCCTTGGGGCACCTCCTGTTCCTGGTGGTCATTTTACACAAGGCTGAAGCCCCTTTCTGCTCTTGCAGGGATCTTGTTCTCTGTGACTGTCATCGGGCCAGGGGTGGCCTTCATGCTGGGCTCTGCCATGCTGCGTTTCTACGTGGACATTGACAAAGTCACTGGAGGTGAGTTGAAGGCACCAACCAACATCCCTCACTGGGGACCCTGATCCCTAAAGGAGGAGGGGTGCAACCTGCAGAGCAGGAGCTGGCTCCTTTGTGTGGCTCTCTGGCCTGTTAAATCACTTCCATCTCCTGGGGATGCTCTGGGATTGGTCCCAGTGATACTGGGGGATGGATGTCCCCAGTAAGCTGGTTCTTCATAGAATCATAGAGCAGTCTGGGATTCTGGGATTCTATGATTAGGGGGAAGTTCTTTGCAGAGAGAGTGGTGAGGGGCTGGAAGGGGCTGCCCAGAGAGGGGGTGGGTGCCCCGTGTCTGGGGTTGTTCAAGGCCAGGTTGGATGGGGCCCTGGGCAACCTTGTGTAGCTCCAGGCCTGGAGGTTGGTGTCCCTGCCTGTGGCAGGGGGCTTGGAGCTCTGGGACCCTTGGGGTCCCTCCCAGTCCAGCCCAGTCTGGGAGTCCAGAGAAGGGCAAGCAGGCTGGGGAAGGGGCTGGAGGGCAAATCCTCTGAGGAGCAGCTGAGGGAGCTGGGGGTGTTGAGCCTGGAGAAGAGGAGGCTGAGGGGAGCCCTTCTCCCCATCCACCTCCCCTGCCCTGCCAGGAGGGTGCAGAGAGGTGGGGGATGGTCTCTTCAGCCAGGGGACAGGAGATGGGACAAGGGGCAATGGGCTCAAGCTGTGCCAGGGCAGGGGCAGCTCAGCTGGGAGGGCAAAGTTCTTCCCTGGCAGAGTTGTGGGGCTGTGGCACAGGCTGCCCAGGGAGGGGGCTGAGTCCCCAGCCCTGGGGGTGTTTAACAGATGGGGAGATGAGGTGCTCAGGGATTTGGTTTAGCTTAGGATGGGAATGGTTGGACCTGATGATGTTAAAGGTCTTTTCCAACCTTGTGATTCTGGGATTCAGGAAGGGGATTTCAAACTCTGTTTTGCTAAAGGCATTGTGCAGGGAAGGAGATGATCACATTTCTTTGACCTGTCACCTCTTCCTTCCAGAGATGGGAAATGAGCTGTGTCAGTGTCTGCTGCACTGAAATCCAGTCAACTGAATGAAGTTTTAATTGCACCTTCCCAGTGAGAGCAGCTCCCTTGTGTGATGCCTCAGCATTAAGGAAGAGCTTTATAGGAGGACTCAGTTCCTGACATTGTTTATGAATACTGGCTAACCATGGGTATCCCCTAAGAGAGGCTGAGGGACTCAGGGCTGGTCAGGAATTGTCCATATGGCATGATCTGGGGCACCACAGAGGAAAAACTAGGCAACTATTAAGGTGTATCAAGGAGAAGTGTGGGCAGCAGGTCAGGGGGTTCTCCTGCCCCTCTGCTCTGCCCTGCCCTGGGGAGGCCTCATGGGGAACAGTGTGTGTGGGGCTGGGCTCCCTAGGGCAGGAAGGACAGGGAGCTCCTGGAGAGGGAACAGCAAAGGGCTGTGGGGATGCTGAGGGCACCAGAACATCTCTCTGACCCAGAGAGGCTGAGGGACTCGGGGCTGCTCAGCCTGGAGAAGAGAAGCCTGAGGGGGATCTGCTCAGTGCTGAGAAACCCTTGAGGGGTGGGCTCAGGAGGAGGGGTCAGGCTGTGTTCAGGGGTGCCCAGGGACAGCACAAGGGGCCGTGGGCACAAACTGGAGCAGAGGAAGTTCCCCCTGAGCCTGAGGAGGAACTTCTTTGCTGGGAGGGTGGCAGAGCCCTGGGCCAGGCTGCCCAGAGAGCTTGGGGAGTCTCCCTCCATCTCTGGAGCCATCCCAACCCTGTGATCCTCCTGGAGGGGACCCTGCTCTGGCAGGGGTGGGACTGGGGGATCTCCAGAGCTCCCTGCTATCACCCCCATCACTCTGTGGTTCTGTAGAAGTATTTCTTGGCTCAGACTCCCTTTCAGATGAAAGGGATATCATCCTTATTAAACAACCTTGGAAGATTGGCTTCTGCTGATCGAGCTGCCAACCAGGTGCTGGCTGATGGTCCAGACTGGTGTGCATGTCTCTGGTGGGCACAGAGGGTCCTTCTGTGAGTAGGCAGACTCTAAAAAAGTGAAGCAATGGATGCCAAAAGCTAATTTGACTTAATTCTGGTTTGATCTTAAGAAAGGATTGTTTTCCTCCTGTATTGACAGCGCTCATGACCTGATCCCCTTGAGTGGCTATTTCCAAGCTTTTTCATGACGTGGGGCTCTCCTCTCTGAAGAAGCTTTGATGGGGATGCTTTCCTTTGCCTTTCCAGCTCTAAGACATCCCCTGTCCCCACCCAAGTGGATGAGACTTGAGTTATAAACCCACTCAGGGCTTCCAGGCACCCTGTTGGTAACCACAACTGAAGCGTGCTATGGGATGAGTCAGGTGCAAACCCTCCTCAGACCCTAAAACCTGGTGATCACCAGGTTGGGAACCACCACTTTGGAGCACCCTGGTATCTGGGGTGACTAGGGTCACCCACCACCATCCCTTTGGTGCCATGGGGGTCCCTCTCTTTGCCTTTGATTGAACTCCTGTTGCTCTGTTTGTCTTGTAGATGAAGTCCAGCTCACGAACAGAGACCCGCGGTGGGTCGGTGCCTGGTGGCTTGGTTTCCTGGTGGCAGCCAGTCTGGTGGCCCTGTCTGCTGTGCCTTACTTCTTTTTTCCAAGGGAGATGCCAAAAGAGGTAGGAGAGGTGGATGCTGCAGGTTGCCCTCTTGGCCTTGCATTGCAAAATACCTCCTGTTGTTTTTATATGTCATCTGCCTTGGCTTCAGCAAGGCTGTTGATGCTGTCTCCCATGACATCCTGACATGAGAGAGCATGGGATGGATGAGTGGACAGGGAGGTGGGTTGAGAACTGGCTGTCAGGATGAGCTCAGAGGGTGGGGATCAGTGGAGCAGAGGCTGTCTGGAGACCTGTGACCAGTGCTGTTCCCCAGGGCTCAGTGTTGGGTCCAGTCCTGTTTAATATCTTCATTGACACCTTGATGAGGGAACAGCACCCACCCTCAGCAAGTACCTGATGATCCAGAGCTGGGAGGGGTGGCTGACACACAGGACACTGAGCTGCCATCCAGAGACCTGGCCAGGCTGGAGAGCTGGGCAGGGAGAAACCAGATGGGATTCAACAAAAGCAAGTGGAGAGTCTGGCACCTGGGGAGGAATAACTGCTGGAATCAGGACAGGCTGGGGGGGAGCTGCTGGAGAGGAGCTGTGTGGAGAAGGACCTGGGGGTGCTGGTGGGTGACAGGGTGGCCATGAGCCAGCAGTGTGCCCAAGGAGCCCAATGGGATCCTGGGGGGCATCAGGAGGAGTGTGGGCAGCAGGTGACAGGAGGGGATCCTCCCCCTCTGCTCTGCCCTGCTCAGGCCCCACCTGGAGTGTTGTGTCCAGTGCTGGGCTCCCTGGGATCAAAGGGACAGGGATCTCCTGGAGAGAGTCCAGAGGAGGGACATGGAGATGATGAAGGGCCTGGAGCATCTCCCCTGGGAGGAAAGGCTGAGGGAGCTGGGGCTGTTCAGCCTGGAGAGAAGCAGCCTGAGAGGGGATCTGATCAATGGGTATCAATAGCTGAAGGGTGGGACACAGGGGGACATGGGCAGCCTCTTCTCAGTGTCTGTGGGGACAGGACAAGGGGTGATGGGCTCAAGTTGGAGCCCAGGGAGTTCCCCCCCAATGTGGGGAAGAACTTCTTCCCAGTGAGGGTGAGGGAGCCCTGGGACAGGCTGCCCAGGGGGTGTGGAGTCTCCTTCTCTGGAGAGATTCCAGCCCCATCTGGACACCGACCTGTGTGCCCTGTCCTGGGGACCCTGCTTTGGCAGGGGGGTTGGACCTGATGAGCTCTGGAGGTCCCTTCCCACCCCTCTGACTCTGTGATCCTATGATTCTCCCTCACCACCAGCATGAGCCAACGTGGCTATGGAAATGGTTGTACAGTGTATGGATGGGTATCCCAAAGTCAGATGTGAGCTGTGATTTGCTCTCCCCTTTGTCCAAGGCTCTTGTATGCAAAGCAGATGCTTAGTGAAGCCCAGCATGGTGCAAGGAGCATAATGGATGTGGTGATTTCACTGGTGGGGCACAGGAACAGCACCTGTGTGTTGATTCCTCTGCACAAGGATATATAGCACTGGGCAAAACCAGTGCTGGATTGAGGTCCTTCTCACAGACACCCTCCTGGGTCACCTGAAGGTGGGACTCCTTGCCTTCCTCAGGGAAGCAGTGGTCCTCCTTCTGCTGCATCTTTGGGGAGCTGGTGGGAGATGCTGTGTCGATGACTTAGTGTAGATGCTGCAGTGATGATTTGGCATCCTTCTGGAGGAGCCATGTGTTCTCAGTGAGGAAACTGGTCCCAGTTCATAGGAAAGATGAATAATGCATCAGGAGCCTTTCCTGAGAAGTGGGTTGTGCCCTGGGTGTATTTCAAGTGCTGAGGATGTAGGGTGGTTTGCCTCAGTTTAGGAGAAGCAGCTTTTTAACAGGGTAGACAATGGCAGGACAAGGGGGATGGAGTGAAGCTGGAGGAGGGAAGGGGGAGAGGAGAGATTGGGGGGAAGTTCTGTGCAGAGAGAGTGGGGAGGGGCTGGAAGGGGCTGCCCAGAGAGGGGGTGGGTGCCCCGTGTCTGGGGGTGTTCAAGGCCAGGTTGGATGGGGCCCTGGGCAACCTTGTGTAGCTCCAGGCCTGGAGGTTGGTGTCCGTGCCTGTGGCAGGGGGGTTGGAGCTCTGGGGCCCTTGGGGTCCCTCCCAGTCCAGCCCAGTCTGGGATTCCATGGTGCCTCCCCTCTCCTCAGCCAGGAGATGGGCACGAGGGTGGAGAGCTGGGCAGATGGGAGGGAAGGAGCTGTGGCTGTTGTGGGTCACCAACCCAAAGGCCAGGGGGCAGCTCTTGTCCCCCCTGTCCCAGCACTGTGGGGAAACCCACCCCCAACCCCCCCTGCTCCTCAGCAGCTGGATGGGATGGGACCCCTGGGCCACCTTGTGTAGCTCCAGGCCTGGACGTTGGTGTCCCTGCCTGTGGCAGGGTGTTGGAGCTCTGTGACCCTTGGGGTCCCTCCCAGTCCAGCCCAGTCTGGGATTCCATGATTTCCACTGCAAAAGCCTCTTTTCACTGCTCCCTCTCCATGGGGCTCAGGTGTAGCTGCTTCACCCACCATCTCCTCTCACTGCAACCTCTTTGCTGGCCAAAAGAAAATGAGACTCTTCCCAGCCCCTGAACCCTGGCTCTGTGACACGTCAGACCTGTCTGACAGGGGGGAAAAAACCACCCCTTTTCCAGCCTGAACTCCTTGGTGGAAGCCAAAACCACATCCATCTGCTGCAGTTTGCTCAGGGGATGCTCATCCCTGGCTCCTGCCAGAGCCCATTGCTACTCATCAGGGTTTCCTGTGCTCTCTGGAGGTGTTTCAGCCCTCACTCACCAAGATACCAAACAGCTCCTAAGCTTCCCAAGAGCTTCACTGGGTGGAGGTCCTGGTTTTCTGGCAACTGGTGTGTTGTGAGGAATAAGAATAGAACAAACTGTTGTTGTAGAGGAGGGATTGGGCTGAGGGGAGAGCTTCTCAGTGCTTACAACTACCTGCCAGGAGGGTGCAGAGAGGTGGGGGGTGGTCTCTTCAGCCAGGGGACAGGAGATGGGACAAGGGGCAATGGGCTCAAGCTGTGCCAGGGCAGGGGCAGCTCAGCTGGGAGGGCAAAGTTCTTCCCTGGCAGAGTTGTGGGGCTGTGGAACAGGGGCCTGGAGCAGGGTCAGGGTCTGGGATGGGGCTGGAATAGGGTCAGGGTCTCGGATGGGGCTGGAATAGGGGACTAGAACTGGGTCAGGGCCTGAGATGGCCTGGAACAGGGGCCTAGAACTGGGCCTGGACCTGGAATAGGGGCCGGGAACAGGGTCAGGCGCTGAGATGGGCTTGGAATAGGGGTATAGAACAGGGTCTGGGCCTGGAATGGGCTGGAATAGGGGCCTAGAACAGGGTCTGGGCCTGGGATGGGCTTGGAATAGGAGCCTGGAACAGGGTCAGGGCCTGAGATGGGCTGGAATAGGGGTATAGAACAGGGTCAGGGCCTGGGATGAGGCTGGAATAGGGGCCTGGAACAGGGTCAGGGCCTGGGATGGGGCTGGAATAGGGGCCTAGAACAGGGTCAGGGCCTGAGACAAGGTCTGGGCCTGAAACAGGCTGCCCAGGGAGGGGGCTGAGTCCCTACCCCTGGGGGTGTTTAACAGATGGGGAGATGAGGTGCTGAGAGATCTGGGTCAGCACAGGACAGGGATGGTTGGACTGGATGATCTCAAAGGTCTTTTCCAACCTTGTGCTTCTGGGATTCTGTAACTCTGAACATTGCTGAAGCTGCCTGGACACACTTAGTAGGTGCAGTTGTGCTTGTCTGGATGCCTTGGCAATACTCTGCCCTGTGTAATTGTCTTTCACATAGAGTTCACCTTGGGACAGCACTGAAACTTTCATGTCTAAACAAGCCTGTGCCTTGTGTGGTGCAGAATAACTCCTCATCTCTCCTGCCTCTGCCTGAATTTCTGCAGGAACAAGGGAGAGATTTGGGTTTCACCTGCCCTGGGGGAAACACGACCTGGTGTATCAGTTACACTCCTGGGGATGTGCTGCTCTGCTCCTGCCTTGTGTGTGCTGTGAGGTTTGCCAAGGTGCTGTGGTCTGGTGAGATAATGAGGTGGAAACAGCTCTCCAGAGGTTTTCAGGGTGACAGGGTGATGCTGGATGACAGGCTGATGCTGGATGACAGGGTGATGCTGGATAAGAGGGTGATGCTGGATAAGAGGGTGATGCTGGATGAGCTGGTGATGCTGAACACAGTGCACCTGATTTATCCTCTTGAAGCTTGGTTCACTTTAAAGCCATTCCAGGTGATCTATATGAGCAGAACCTGCTTGGTGTTCAAGGGTGGCACACTACATCTTGGGAGAAAGGCTCTTTATTAGGGCTGCTGGGAGGATGAATATCAGAAACGACCCTGGAGGGAAAATAATGTGCTTCAAACTCAAGCAGTGGTGCTTCTTTGCAGCTCCTGCACTCCCTTCAGTCTCAGGAGCTCTGAAGAGTTGAAGGAAGAGTTGGTTGGGTATTGATTTTTAAAAGAAAAAAACCACCCAGGGGGAGGATGTCCTCCTGCTCTATTGGCTGCAATACAGGAAAGATGTGGGGCTGTTGGAGAGGGGTCAGAGGAGCCAGGGAGATGCTCAGAGGGCTGGAGCAGCTCCCCTCTGGAGAGAGGCTGAGGGAGCTGGGCTGGGTCAGCCTGGAGAAGAGAAGGCTGTGGGGGGACCTCATTGCAGCCTGCCAGTGCCTGAAGGGAGCAGAGAAACAGGAGGGGAATCAGCTTGTTCAAGGGCAGAGACTGGCAGGACAAGGGGGCTGGAGTGAAGCTGGAGGAGGGAAGGGGGAGAGGAGAGATTGGGGGGAAGTTCTTTGCAGAGAGAGTGGTGAGGGGCTGGAAGGGGCTGCCCAGAGAGGGGGTGGGTGCCCCGTGTCAGGGGGTGTTCAAGGCCAGGTTGGATGGAGCCCTGGGCAACCTTGTGTAGCTCCAGGCCTGAGGTTGGTGTCCCTGCCTGTGGCAGGGGGGTTGGAGCTCTGTGATCCTTGGGGTCCCTTCCAGTCCAGCCCAGTCTGGGATTCCATGGTACCTCCCCTCTCCTCAGCCAGGAGATGGGCACGAGGGTGGAGAGCTGGGCAGATGGGAGGGAAGGAGCTGTGGCTGTTGTGGGTCACCAACCCAAAGGCCAGGGGGCAGCTCTTGTCCCCCCTGTCCCAGCACTGTGGAGAAACCCACCCCCCAACCCCCCCTGCTCCTCAGCAGCTGGATGGGATGGGACCCCTGGGCAACCTTGTGTAGCTCCAGGCCTGAGGTTGGTGTCCCTGCCTGTGGCAGGGGGTTGGAGCTCTGGGACCCTTGGGGTCCCTCCCAGTTCAGCCCAGTCTGGGATTCTACGATGCAGAGCATCATTTGGGGACCAACTGTGGGCCAGCTGGCAGGGCAGGATAGTGCCACGACCACATTACAGGGACAGGCTGGTCACTACATTTGGGTTTACCCTTTACACACCCCCACACTCCCTCCCCCTGGGGGATCTTTAAAGGAAGAAACAAACAGTGGCTAAAAATAACCCATCCCACTTCACACCAGCGAGGTGTTGGCAGGAGCTGCTTGTTAGAACATTGGAGGAAACAGGGTTCCCCAGTGGGACCCAGCCTCCCTGAGAGAGGCATAATGAAGTGCTTTTAGGGAGCACGACCTTGTCAGGAGGAAAATAAATCCGTTTTCAAGCTCAGGGGGGTTTTGCATGTTGTTTGTTTGACATGAAAACAGCTTCCCTGACCTGATTTTGTGCTGCGCCGGGAGCGCACCAGGTTCTGCCAGAGCCAGAGGGAAACTCTGCAGAAACCTCAAATCATGGAATCAGAGAATTGTAGGGGTTGGAAGGGACCTGGAGAGCTCCTGGGGTCCAACCCCCCTGCCAAAGCAGCTCCCCAGCTCATACTGCACAGACAGGCGTCCAGATGGGTCTGGAATCTCTCCAGAGAAGGAGACTCCACCATCTCCCTGGGCAGCCTGTCCCAGGGCTCCCTCACCCTCACTGGGGAAAAGTTCCTCCCCATGTTGGTGTGGAACTCCCTGTGCTCCAACTTGCAGCCATTGCCCCTTGTCCTGTCCCCACAGACACTGAAAAGGGGCTGGCTGATTCCCCCTGCATCCCCTGCTTCAGATAATTAGAGACTTTAATTAGTTCCCCCCTCAGTCTTCTCAAGGCTGAACAGCCCCAGCTCCCTCAGCCTTTCCTCCCAGGGGAGATGCTCCAGGCCCTTCATCATCTCCATGTCCCTCCTCTGGACTCTCTCCAGGAGATCCCTGTCCCTTTGATCCCAGGGAGCCCAGCACTGGACACAACACTCCAGGTGGGGCCTGAGCAGGGCAGAGCAGAGGGGGAGGATCCCCTCCTGTGACCTGCTGCCCACACTCCTCCTGATGCCCCCAGGATCCCATTGGGCTCCTTGGGCACACTGCTGGCTCATGGCCACCCTGTCACCCACCAGCACCCCCAGGTCCTTCTCCACACAGCTCCTCTCCAGCAGCTCCTGTCCTGATTCCAGCAGTTATTCCTCCCCAGGTGCCAGACTCTCCACTTGCTTTTGTTGAATCCCATCTGGTTTCTCCCTGCCCAGCTCTCCAGCCTGGCCAGGTCTCTGGATGGCAGCACAGTGTCCTGTGTGTCAGCCACCCCTCCCAGCTCTGGATCAGCAGGTACTTGCTGAGGGTGGGTGCTGTTCCCTCATCAAGGTGCCAATGAGGATATTAAACAGGACTGGACCCAACACTGAGCCCTGGGGAACACCACTGGTCACAGGCCTCCAGTCAGATTCTGTTCCTCGAATCACAACCCTCTGGGCTCAGTCCAACAACCAGTTCTCAACCCAAATGAAGACAGGAAAAAAACCCCAATTATCTCTCTGACACAGAGCAGGTCATTTATCCCTTTCTCCAGCAGTGTTTTTGAATAAAACCAGGGAACCAGTACCTCTGGCTGCCCTTCTCACTGGTGCAATAGCAAGTGGGTGTAAGCGGGGACTCCTGTGCTTGCCAGCAGCCCAGCTTGCAGGGAAGCTGCCTTCATCCTCCAAAGCAAGCCCAGGCTCTAAGCCCTGCCTAGTTGCATCTGATTTATTCACATCCAGGCAGGGAAATGAGGATTTTTTTCCTCAGGCTGAGATCAGGTGAGGGATGCTTATAGAATGATAAAATCACAGCCTGGGCTGGGTTGGAAGGGACCCCAAGGGTCCCAGAGCTCCAACCCCCTGCCACAGACAGGGACACCAACCTCAGGCCTGGAGCTACACAAGGTTGCCCAGGGGTCCCATCCCATCACCCTGCTGAGGAGCAGGGGGGGTTGGGGGGTGGGTTTCCCCACAGTGCTGGGACAGGGGGGACAAGAGCTGCCCCCTGGCCTTTGGGTTGGTGACCCACAAGAGCCACAGCTCCTTCCCTCCCATCTGCCCAGCTCTCCACCCTCGTGCCCATCTCCTGGCTGAGGAGAGGGGAGGAACCATGGAATCCCAGACTGGGCTGGACTGGGAGGGACCGCAAGGATCCCAGAGCTCCAACCCCCCTGCCACAGGCAGGGCCACCAACCTCAGGCCTGGAGCTACACAAGGTTGCCCAGGGGTCCCATTCTATGGGGCTTATCTTAATGCAAAAGGTTTGGTGAGCTTCATCTTTCTTCCTGAAGCCCAGTCTGTCTCCTTCATCCCAGCTCAAGGTCAGGAATGACAGTGATGGGTGAAATCCTCTTGCAATGAAACATTCAGGTTCAGATTAGATTTTGGGTTAAAATTCTTCCCTGGCAGAGTTTTGGGGCTGTGGCACAGGCTGCCCAGGGAGGGGGCTGAGTCCCCACCCCTGGGGGTGTTTAACAGATGGGGAGATGAGGTACTGAGAGATCTGGGTCAGCACAGGACAGGGATGGTTGGACTCCATGAGCTTAAAGGGCTTTTCCAACCTTCGGATTCTGGGATTCTGTGAAAGCAGCAGGAAACTGATTCCTCTAAGGAATTATCCTGAAAAATCTAAGTGCATTTTGCAAGATGTTTCCTACTTCTGCTGGTTTTTCCTTGGTGTGATGCTGCATGATGCTACCTTGGCTGGGGCAACACCCACCAACCAGCCCTGTGGCATCACACCCCAACTCACCCCATCTCCCCATTCCCAGCACTGCTAAAATTCCCTGTGTGGCTGGACTCCAGCATCACTGGCACAGCTTGAGCACCTCTGATAGGAGACCCAGCACCATTCACCTCCCTGCCAGCATCCAGCAGGCAGGAATTGTGCTGATCCCTCCACATCTTGCTTCCCCTGAGTGTGTGAATGTGCCTGCTCCTCCACCCTGGAGGAATTCATTGCATGATCATTTCAAGCAGCAAAAAATGGTACCCTGGGGCCAAGCCAGCTTGGGATGAGAGTTTTCCTGCCCTGCCTCCTCCTCCTCCTCCTCCTGGAGAGCTTTGTTCCATGCACAGACAGCAGCTGCTCCCCCAGCGGGTGCAAAGCCAGCAGAGATGTGCTCAGAGATGCCCTGCATGCAAGGATTGAGCTGATGTAGAGGCATCCCAGCCTGGGGAATTTGGGGGGTTAGGGGGGTTTAGAGCTTTTGGTTTGCTTAGTTTTGCTTTGGTTTGTCCTGTTTGGGGTTGTTTTGTCCTTTTTGAAGTTGTTTGGGGTTGTTTTGTCCTGTTTGGGGTTGTTTTGTCCTTTTTGAGGTTGTTTGGGGGTGTTTAGTCCTGTTTGGGGTTGTTTAGTCCTGTCTGGGGTTGTTTAGTCCTGTCTGGGGTTGTTTGGGGTTGTTTAGTCCTATTTGGGGTTGTTTAGTCCTATTTGGGGTTGTTTGGGGTTGTTTTGTACTGTTTGGGGTTGTTTGGGGTTGTTTTGTCCTGTTTGGGGTTGTTTAGTCCTGTTTTGTCCTGTTTGGGGTTGTTTTGTCCTGTTTTGTCCTGTTTGGGGTTGTTTTGTCCTGTTTGGGGTTGTTTTGTCCTTTTTGAGGTTGTTTGGGGTTGTTTAGTCCTGTTTGGGGTTGTTTAGTCCTGTCTGGGGTTGTTTAGTCCTGTCTGGGGTTGTTTGGGGTTGTTTAGTCCTATTTGGGGTTGTTTAGTCCTATTTGGGGTTGTTTGGGGTTGTTTTGTCCTGTTTGGGGTTGTTTTGTCCTGTTTGGGGTTGTTTTGTCCTGTTTGGGGTTGTTTTGTCCTGTTTTGTCCTGTTTGGGGTTGTTTTGTCCTGTTTTGTCCTGTTTGGGGTTGTTTTGTCCTGTTTGGGGTTGTTTGGGGTTGTTTTGTCCTGTTTTGTCCTGTTTGGGGCTGTTTTGTCCTGTTTGGGGCTGTTTTATTTTGGGAGTGGGAGAGTTTTTAGAGGGATTGAGGGTTTTTTTTTGGGGGGAGGGAGGATGTGCAGACATTGCCCATCAGACTGTTCCCTCTCTGAAGTGCAAACAGCTGGGAGATGAGACAACCACAGTCAGTAACAGCTTTGAGTGTATTTTTGGAAAGCAGAAAGCACTGCTTTGGGAGCAGAGACCCTGTAACCTAATTGAAAAGTGAAAGGAAGCTGGGTTTTATCTTTGCATTGGAAAAAAGATGTCTTCAGCCCTGAGCTTTGCCCAAAAGAAAATCCATGAAAGGTGTTTTCATGCTTTTACCTTGTAGAGGCTCTTCAGAGACAGGAACGCAGCATGGGACACTTTGACCTCTCTGATGGTTAATTATCAGTCTTGATTTCAAAGGAAAAAGAGATAATTTTAGCCAAAGAGCTGCCCATTTATTATATATCAATTTTTTTTCTCCCCCTGTGAATTAAGAACTTCTAACTGAAGTTGAATGAACTGATTTGTCTGACTCATTACATTTCTAGGGGGGGGAGTTGCAACAGCATCGCTGCTGGGGAACATCAGGGATGGGGCCACTGGATCTCTACTTCTGGCTAAAAATATGTTGTGGTTTCCTAGGAAAAACCACACTCCTGCTCAACACTTTTCTCTTATTACACATCTGACGTCTCATCTAATTAACACCCTCCATCCAGTGATGCCCATAAATGCCTGCAGAGGAAGGGATCCCATGCACTGGGCTGAGTTGGAAGGGACCCCAAAGGTCACAGAGCTCCAACCCCCCTGCCACAGGCAGGGACACCAACCTCAGGCCTGGAGCTACACAAGGTTGCCCAGGGCCCCATCCAACCTGGCCTTGAACACCCCCAGACACGGGGCACCCACCCCCTCTCTGGGCAGCCCCTTCCAGCCCCTCACCACTCTCTCTGCACAGAACTTCCCCCCAATCTCTCCTCTCACCCTTCCCTCCTCCAGCTTCACTCCAGCCCCCTTGTCCTGCCAGTCTCTCCCCTTGAACAAGCTGATTCCCCTCCTGTTTCTCTGCTCCCTTCAGGGACTGGCAGGCTGCAATGAGGTCCCCCCACAGCCTTCTCTTCTCCAGGCTGACCCAGCCCAGCTCCCTCAGCCTCTCTCCAGAGGGGAGCTGCTCCAGCCCTCTGAGCATCTCCATGGCTCCTCTGACCCCTCTCCAACAGCCCCACATCTCTCTTGTGTTGGGCCCCAGCTCTGGACTCAGGATCCAGCTGGGGCCTCCCCAGGGCAGAGCAGAGAGGGACAATCCCCTCCCTGTCCCTGCTGCCACCCCTTCATAGGGGAGCTCCTCCAACCCTCCATAGTGCATGCCAAGCCCCAAAACTCCATCTGCAGGAAACCTGAGCTGTCTGTCATCATTTGGGAAGGAGCTGTGGAAAAAAAGCAAGCCCAGTGGGAATTATGCCATGGTCCTTGCACTGACAGCCTCTTGTCTGTCCTCAGGTGGCCAGTGGGAAGGAAAGTGACAGCAAGAGGAGTGAGGATGTGCTCAACCAGCTCAGGTCCAGATCTGAACAAGTGCAGAACCTCTCCTTGGCCAAGTTCATCAAACGTAAGTGTGGGCATCTTCCACCTCCTGCTTGGATGTGGTTTCCCTCCTGGCAAAGGGCAGGTGGCAAAGCTGGTGAGAAAAAGTGATGTTGCTCCCTATGCTCATCCCACCTCCTTGATTAAACCCTCAAGAGGAGTTTTTGGCAGGTTGGGTTTCATTTGACCTGCAGATCTCTTCATGCTCACAGCAGATGCTTGCCATCATATCCAGACGTGGCTTTCTGGCTCATCTGAGCAGAGGAAAACAGAGGCCAGAACCTCCTTTGAGCCCAAAGGCTGTCAGGAAGGAAGGATGCAAGCTGTGAGCCTGGAGTAGAGCCATGGGAATGGGAAGAGACACTCCTCCCCCCCCCCCCCCCAGCCAGTTAGAGGGAGGTTTGCAGCTTGGGAGCATCCAGCTGCTGTTGCTCAGCTTCCAGATAACAGCTGGAATCAGTCCCCCAGCAGCTCTCCATCCCCAAAGACCTCCTCAGACCCCCCCTCAATCAGTCCCCCAGCAGCTCTTCATCCCCAAAGTCCTCCTCAGACCCCCTTCAATCAATCCTCCAGCAGCTCTTCATCCTCAAAGTCCTCTTCAGACCCCCCCTAATCTGTCTTCCAGCAGCTCTTCATCCCCAAAGTCCTCCTCAGACCTCTCCTCAGTCCCTCAGCAGCTCTTCATCCCCAAAGTCCTCCTCAGACCCCCCCTTCAATCAGACCCAAAGCAGCTCTTCATCCCCAAAGTCCTCCTCAGACCCCCCCCAATCAGTCCCCCAGCAGCTCTTCATCCCCAAAGTCCTCCTCAGACCACCCTTCAATCTGTCTTCCAGCAGCTCTTCACCCCCAAAGTCATCCTCAGACCCCCCCTAATCTGTCTTCTAGCAGCTCTTCATCCCCAAAGTCCTCCTCAGACCTCTCCTCAGTCCCCCAGGAGCTCTTCATCCCCAAAGTCCTCCTCAGACCCCCAGCAGCTCTTCATCCCCAGGGTCCTCCTCAGACCCCCCCTCAATCAGTCCCCCAGCAGCTCTTCATCCCCAAAGTCCTCCTCAGACCCCCCCTCAATCAGTCCCCCAGCAGCTCTTCATCCCCAAAGTCCTCCTCAGACCCCCCCCCAATCAGTCCCCCAGCAGCTCTTCATCCCCAAAGTCCTCCTCAGACCACCCTTCAATCTGTCTTCCAGCAGCTCTTCACCCCCAAAGTCATCCTCAGACCCCCCCTAATCTGTCCTCCAGCAGCTCTTCATCCCCAAAGTCCCCCTCAGACCCCTCCTCAATCAGTCCCCCAGCAGCTCTTCATCCCCAAAGCCCCCCTCAGATCCCGCCTCAATCAGTCCCCCAGCAGCTTTTTATCCCCAAAGTCCTCCTCAGTCCCCCAGCAGCTTTTCATCCCCAAAGTCCTCCTCAGTCCCCCCTCAATCAGACCCCCAGCAGCTCTTCATCCCCAAAGTCCTCCTCAAACCCCCCCTTTTTTCAAGGCTGGTGACAATATCCAAGCCAGGCTTCCCTCCTTGTCCCACCAAGGGTGGCCAGCTCTGCCTGGAGCCAGAGTTTGAGCAATGAAACCCCACTGTGTTTGTACAGGGTGATCTTAATCCAGTGCAATTAGCTAGTTTATTAATGAGTGGGCTCCTTGTGCTGAAGGGACTCAGCTGGGCTTTCAGCCTGCCAGGCTATGGCTGTGCCTCCTTTCCTTTGAAGCAAACACTCTTCACTTGGGCAAGTCCTTGAGCAAAGTGACCCTCTGGAGTCAATCTGTGTCAGCTTCTTGCTGTTTGTGCACCCTCAGCCAGTTTGTGGGTGACACCAAGCTGAGAGGTGTGGTTGACACCCTAGAAGGACAGGAAGGCATCCAGAGGGATCTTGAGAGGCTGGAAAGGTGGGTCTGGGTGAACCTGGTGAGGTTCAACACTGCCAAGGGTGAGGGTTTGCACTGGGGCTGGGGGAATCCCAGACACAGATACAGACCGGGAGAAGAGCTCCTGGAGAGCAGCCCTGTGAGAAGGACCTGGGGGTTCTGGGGGGTGAGAAACTCCCCATGAGCCAGCAGTGGCTCTTGGAGCTGGGAAGGGTGATGGGATCCTGGGCTCCATCAGCAGAGGGGTGGCAGCAGGGACAGGGAGGGGATTGTCCCTCTCTGCTCTGCCCTGGGGAGGCCCCAGCTGGATCCTGTGTCCAGAGCTGGGGCCCAACACAAGAAAGATGTGGGGCTGTTGGAGAGGGGTCAGAGGAGCCATGGAGATGCTCAGAGGGCTGGAGCAGCTCCCCTCTGGAGAGAGGCTGAGGGAGCTGGGCTGGGTCAGCCTGGAGAAGAGAAGGCTGTGGGGGGACCTCATTGCAGCCTGCCAGTCCCTGAAGGGAGCAGAGAAACAGGAGGGGAATCAGCTTGTTCAAGGGCAGAGACTGGCAGGACAAGGGGGCTGGAGTGAAGCTGGAGGAGGGAAGGGTGAGAGGAGAGATTGGGGGGAAGTTCTGTGCAGAGAGAGTGGTGAGGGGCTGGAAGGGGCTGCCCAGAGAGGGGATGGGTGCCCCGTGTCTGGGGGTGTTCAAGGCCAGGTTGGATGGGGCCCTGGGCAACCTTGTGTAGCTCCAGGCCTGAGGTTGGTGTCCCTGCCTGTGGCAGGGGGGTTGGAGCTCTGTGATCCTTGGGCTCCCTTCCAATCCAGACCAGTCTGGGATTCTATGATTCTATTTCCTGAATATCACCCCTTTTATTTATTGGCAATAATCTGGGTTTAATAAGGTCAGCACAGGGCAAGGCACAGCCAGGTTTTTGATGGTGCTGCTTGCACCATTTATTCATTAGCCTGGTGCTGAATGAGAGAAGCAAAGTTAGGGGGTTATCCTCTCCCCCCACTGCCTTCCCCACCCCGGCTTGACCTTGTTGTGGTGTCATTTAGAAAAGCCATGTGTTGGAAGTGGTTGTGTGGGAGCAGATTTATAGGTCTGGGGTGGGATTTTTCACACTGACACTTTGCCTCTGGAAAAAAGAAAGAAGAAGAGGAATAAAAATTGAGGTTCCCAGAGAGAAGGAGATGTCTAAGTCTGCTCAAGCTGCAGGTTTGGTTGGGGGGGGGGGGGCAGTTTGGACCTTCTATGACAGGGTGACCTGCTTGATGGATGAGGGGAAGGCTGTGGATGTGTCTACCTGGGCTTCAGGAAAGCCTCTGGCAGGGTTTCTCACAGCATTCTGATTAAGAAACTGGCTGCCACTGGGCTGGACAGGGGGACCCTCAGCTGGGTTAGAAACTGACTGGATGGCCAAGCCCAAAGGGGAAATGGAGCCAAATCCAGCTGGAGGCTGGTCAAGAGTGGCATCCCCCAGGGCTCAGCCCTGGGTCCAGCTCTGTTCAACCTCTTTATCACTGACCTGGATGAAGGGATGGGATGTTCCCTCAGTGAGTTTGCAGGTGACACCGAGCTGGGAGGAAGTGTTGATCTGCCTGAGGGTGGGGAGGCTCTTCAGAGGGATCTGGACAGGCTGGACCCATGGGCTGAGCCCAGTGGGGTGAGGTTTAACAAGGCCAAGGGCAGAGTGCTGCACATGGGACAGAACAACCCTGAGCAGTGCTACAGGCTGGGGGAGACTGGCTGGAGAGCTGTCAGGCAGAGAAGGGCCTGGGGGTGTTGGGTGACTGACCATGAGCCAGCAGTGTGGCCAGGAAGGCCAATAGCATCCTGGCTTGTGTCAGCCCCAGTGTGGCCAGTAGGGCTGGGGAGGGGATTGTGCCGCTGGACTGGGCACTGGGGAGGCTGCAGCTCGAGTGCTGGGTCCAGTTCTGGGCTCCTCCCCATCAGAAGGACATGGAGGTCCTGGAGTGAGTCCAGAGAAGGGCAAGCAGGCTGGGGAAGGGGCTGGAGGGCAAATCCTCTGAGGAGCAGCTGAGGGAGCTGCACATGGGACAGAGCAACCCTGAGCAGTGCTACAGGTCTGGCCCTGCTCACGGGGGTCAGGGCAGCAATGGCAGCTCAGGCTCTGCTTGTGTTGGGTTTTGTTCTCCCCTCAAAGAAGTAATTTTGATGGAAAAATTATGTCCCATGTGCTGCACATGGGACAGAACAACCGTCAGCAGTGCTACAGGCTGGGGGAGACTGGCTGGAGAGCTGTCAGGAGAAGGACCTGGGGGTGTTGGGTGACTGACCATGAGCCAGCAGTGTGGCCAGGGGGCCAGGAAGGCCAAGGGCATCCTGGCTTGTGTCTGCCCCAGTGTGGCCAGTAGGGCTGGGGAGGGGATTGTTCCCCTGGACTGGGCACTGGGGAGGCTGCAGCTCGAGTGCTGGGTCCAGTTCTGGGCTCCTCCCCATCAGAAGGACATGGAGGTCCTGGAGTGAGTCCAGAGAAGGTCTTTTCCAGCCTTGTGATTCTGTGCTCATAAATTCATTATTTCTAAGAATTTAACCCCCTAGGGGGGAAAAAAAAAGCAGCATCTGTGGTTTGTATCAGGAGGACAACCGTGCTGAAATCATCAGGATTTCATAGAATCGAGGTTTTGGGTTGGAAAAGACCTTCAAGATGATGGATGATCAATCTCCAGCCCTAGTAGGTCCAACACTTACCATGTCCTCAAGCAGAATATCTGCTCTTCCTTTTAAACCCCTCTGGGGATGGTGACTCACCCACCTCCCTGGGCAGCCTGGGCCAATATCTGAGAGCTCTTTCAGCACAGGAATTGTCCCTAATGTCCAACTTGACCTTCCCCTGAAGCACCTTCAGGCTGTTTCCCCTTGTCCCATCACCAGCTACCAGGGAGAAGAGACCTAACACAAGGAGGGGGATTTCTAACACCAAACTCTTTTCTGAGCCAGAACCTGGGGGGTAGCAAATGTTGGATGGAGGTAATTTGGGTGGCTTCTAAAGACTTCAGTGCACACAGGGACCCTGCTTTTGGAATAAAAGAGGAGGGGGTGGGTGCCCCGTGTCTGGGGGTGTTCAAGGTCAGGTTGGATGTAGCCCTGGGCAACCTTGTGTAGCTCCAGGCCTGGAGGTTGGTGTCCCTGCCTGTGGCAGGGGGGTTGGAGCTCTGGGACCCTTGGGGTCCCTCCCAGTCCAGCCCAGTCTGGGATTCCATGGTTCCTCCCCTCTCCTCAGCCAGGAGATGGGCACGAGGGTGGAGAGCTGGGCAGATGGGAGGGAAGGAGCTGTGGCTGTTGTGGGTCACCAACCCAAAGGCCAGGGGGCAGCTCTTGTCCCCCCTGTCCCAGCACTGGGGGGAAACCCACCCCCCAACCCTCCCTGCTCCTCAGCAGCTGGATGGGATGGGACCCCTGGGCCACCTTGTGTAGCTCCAGGCCTGAGGTTGGTGTCCCTGCCTGTGGCAGGGGGGTTGGAGCTCTGTGACCCTTGGGGTCCCTCCCAGTCCAGCCCAGTCTGGGATTCTATGATTAGGGGGGAGTTCTTTGCAGAGAGAGTGGTGAGGGGCTGGAAGGGGCTGCCCAGAGAGGGGGTGGGTGCCCCGTGACTGGGGGTGTTCAAGGCCAGGTTGGATGGGGCCCTGGGCAACCTTGTGTAGCTCCAGGCCTGAGGTTGGTGTCCCTGCCTGTGGTAGGGGGGTTGGAGCTCTGGGACCCTTGGGGTCCCTTCCAACCCAGCCCAGTCTGTGATTCTATGATTCTAGCTCATCTCTAAAAGGACAATTTTACCTCCGTTTTGTTATTCTCCTGCTTATTTCGTTTACTCTCTCTTTCACCAGGCATTCTTTCCTCTCTGTTTTTACTATTCCTGTCTGTTACAACTTTTCATGGTTGTGAAAATGGCATTTGGGGATTTTCCACCCTGAATCACCTTGTGATTTCATCCCTTCTGTTGTTTAAAAAGAGAGGCAGGACGAGAGGCACGTGATGGAGAAATGCTGTAGGACAGTCTGGTCCCTGCACCATGGTCACAGAATCCCAGAACCACAGAGTGGCAGGGGTTGGAAGAGACCTCAAAAGATCATAGAATCCCAGACTGGTCTGGACAGGGAGGGACCCCAAGGATCACAGAGCTCCACCCCCCCGCCACAGACAGGGACACCAACCTCAGGCCTGGAGCTACACAAGGTTGCCCAGGGGTCCCATCCCATCCAGCTGCTGAGGAGCAGGGGGGGTTGGGGGGTGGGTTTCCCCACAGTGCTGGGACAGGGGGGACAAGAGCTGCCCCCTGGCCTTTGGGTTGGTGACCCACAACAGCCACAGCTCCTTCCCTCCCATCTGCCCAGCTCTCCACCCTCGTGCCCATCTCCTGGCTGAGGAGAGGGGAGGAACCATGGAATCCCAGACTGGGCTGGACTGGGAGGCACCCCAAGGCTCACAGAGCTCCAACCCCCCTGCCACAGGCAGGGACACCAACCTCCAGGCCTGGAGCTACACAAGGTTGCCCAGGGCCCCATCCAACCTGGCCTTGAACACCCCCAGACACGGGGCACCCACCCCCTCTCTGGGCAGCCCCTTCCAGCCCCTCACCACTCTCTCTGCAAAGAACTTCCCCCCAATCTCTCCTCTCACCCTTCCCTCCTCCAGCTTCACTCCATCCCCCTTGTCCTGCCAGTCTCTGCCCTTGAACAAGCTGATTCCCCTCCTGTGTCTCTGCTCCCTTCAGGGACTGGCAGGCTGCAATGAGGTCCCCCCACAGCCTTCTCTTCTCCAGGCTGACCCAGCCCAGCTCCCTCAGCCTCTCTCCAGAGGGGAGCTGCTCCAGCTGCAAAGCCACCCTGGGACCAGGAATGCTTTGTCTGGGTTGAAGGAAGCACCTCCCTTGGAGCTGTGTCCTTTTGCCTCTCAGCTGGAAGGAACAGGGATGGGTTTCCCTGATGGGGTGGGGAAAATCCAGCTCCTGCTCCAAACCTGGCCCAGTTTCCCTGGGGCAACTCCAGGTGAGAAAGACTCTGTCTGTTTAGGTTGTGATCCAGCAGAGCACTGCAGGCTTCTCCTTGAGCTGAGTCAATCTGACAGTGCCTTTAAGGGTCTGTCATCCCCTTAAGGGCTTGGCAGAGGCCAGCCTGAAATCACTGGGCAGACCTGGAGGAGAAAGGTGCTCAGAAGTGCTCTTTAGTCACTCATTTCAGCTCAAATGGTGCAAAATGAAGCATGATGATGGAGAAGGAAATGCATTTTGTCAGTTGGTCTGTTGCTTCAGTGCACATGGAAATAACGGAGAGCAAAACTGGGCTTGTGGGAATTTGTGCCAGGGTATGAATCAGAGAATCAGAGAATCAGGGGGTGGGAAGGGACCTGGAGAGATCATGGGGTCCAACCCCCTGCCAAAGCAGGGTCCCTAGGACAGGGCACACAGGTCGGTGTCCAGATGGGGCTGGAATCTCTCCAGAGAAGGAGACTCCACACCCCCTGGGCAGCCTGTCCCAGGGCTCCCTCACCCTCACTGGGAAGAAGTTCTTCCCCAGATTGGGGGGGAACTCCCTGTGCTCCAACTTGAGCCCATCACCCCTTGTCCTGTCCCCACAGACACTGAGCAGAGGCTGCCCATGTCCCCCTGTGTCCCACCCTTCAGCTATTGATCCCCATTGATCAGATCCCCTCTCAGGCTTCTTCTCTCCAGGCTGAACAGCCCCAGCTCCCTCAGCCTTTCCTCCCAGGGGAGATGCTCCAGGCCCTTCATCATCTCCATGTCCCTCCTCTGGACTCTCTCCAGGAGATCCCTGTCCCTTTGCTCCCAGGAGCCCAGCACTGGACACAACACTCCAGGTGGGGCCTGAGCAGGGCAGAGCAGAGGGGGAGGATCCCCTCCTGTGACCTGCTGCCCACACTCCTCCTGATGCCCCCCAGGATCCCATTGGGCTCCTTGGGCACACTGCTGGCTCATGGCCACCCTGTCACCCACCAGCACCCCCAGGTCCTTCTCCACACAGCTCCTCTCCAGCAGCTCCCCCCCAGCCTGTCCTGATTCCAGCAGTTATTCCTCCCCAGGTGCCAGACTCTCCACTTGCTTTTGTTGAATCCCATCTGGTCTCTCCCTGCCCAGCTCTCCAGCCTGGCCAGGTCTCTGGATGGCAGCACAGTGTCCCTGTGTGTCAGCCACCCCTCCCAGCTCTGGATCATCAGGTACTTGCTGAGGGTGGGTGCTGTTCCCTCATCAAGGTGTCAATGAAGATATTGAACAGGACTGACCCAACACTGAGCCCTGGGGAACACCACTGGTCACAGGTCTCCAGCCAGACTCTGCTCCACTGACCACCATGAGGATGGTTTAGAGCTGGTCCCAGGAGATGCTTCAGCTTCTGAAAGCCTTAAACCTTTCTTGTGGGAGGTGTGATGAGCAGAGAGCAGTTCCAAAGCCCAGGGACACTCGTGCCTCAAGGACAGGAAGAGTTTTATTTCCCCACCCACAATGGGCAATAACAGGATGGAGCTGTGCACAGGATAACCAGGCAAAAACACTTGGGAGCATTCCCAAACAATGAGGTCAGTTACCCAGGGAAGCAGCAGACTTCACAGAGTTATTCAAAAGTAGGGAAGTCAAAGCACATGGGGAATGACTTTGCCTCTCACACAGATGCTCTGCAGGACATTGGGTTGCACCCTGCTCCTCAGAAAGCCCAGCACACTCCTTTATCCAGGCATTGGACCTTTATCCAGGCATTGGACCTTTATCCAGGCACTGGACCTTTATGCAGGCATTGGACCTGCTCACAGGCATGAAGAAAGGAGGATTTAGCAAGCCTCAATTAATTTGCATTGCTAATTTCTAGGCTTCTGTTGCAAAACACCTGGGAGGATGTGCAGCTTCTGTTGCCCATACTGGAATTAATCCATTAAAGGTGATTTTCAAAGCAATTAAAACACTGGGCTTGGGACTTGCTTGCTTCTCTCTGGGGCCTAAAGATGGGTTCAAGGATATATTTTCTTTAATGATGAAAGTTTCCACTTCTTTTTAGCACCTGCCCAGATTTCTCCTAGATTATCCCAGAAAATCACATTAGTGATGGGATGGTGAGTGCTGAGGACAGCAGTCTGGCTGCCTCCCAACATGAAGTGGGAGACCAGCTCTGATTGGGGGTGGCAGAGGGGTTTGATTGGAAAATAAACCACACTGAACTCTAGGGAAAGGAAATCTTTCTGGTGGAAGATTCCCACTTCACTCCAGTGGCATGGGGGATGAGCCAGCAGTGTGGCTCTTGGAGCTGGGAAGGGTGATGGGATCCTGGTCTCCATCAGCAGAGGGGTGGCAGCAGGGCCAGGGAGGGGATTGTCCCTCTCTGCTCTGCCCTGGGGAGGCCCCAGCTGGATCCTGTGTCCAGAGCTGGGGCCCAACACAAGAGAGATGTGGGGCTGTTGGAGAGGGGTCAGAGGAGCCATGGAGATGCTCAGAGGGCTGGAGCAGCTCCCCAATGGAGAGAGGCTGAGGGAGCTGGGCTGGGTCAGCCTGGAGAAGAGAAGGCTGTGGGGGGACCTCATTGCAGCCTGCCAGTCCCTGAAGGGAGCAGAGAAACAGGAGGGAATCAGCTTGTTCAAGGGCAGAGACTGGCAGGACAAGGGGGCTGGAGTGAAGCTGGAGGAGGGAAGGGTGAGAGGAGAGATTGGGGGGAAGTTCTTTGCAGAGAGAGTGGTGAGGGGCTGGAAGGGGCTGCCCAGAGAGGGGGTGGGTGCCCCGTGCCTGGGGGTGTTCAAGGCCAGGTTGGATGGAGCCCTGGGCAACCTTGTGTAGCTCCAGGCCTGAGGTTGGTGTCCCTGCCTGTGGCAGGGGGTTGGAGCTCTGGGACCCTTGGGGTCCCTCCCAGTCCAGCCCAGTCTGGGATTCCATGGTTCCTCCCCTCTCCTCAGCCAGGAGATGGGCATGAGGGTGGAGAGCTGGGCAGATGGGAGGGAAGGAGCTGTGGCTGTTGTGGGTCACCAACCCAAAGGCCAGGGGGCAGCTCTTGTCCCCCCTGTCCCAGCACTGTGGGGAAACCCACCCCCCAACCCCCACCCTGCTCCTCAGCAGCTGGATGGGATGGGACCCCTGGAGCACCTTGTGTAGCTCCAGGCCTGAGGTTGGTGTCCCTGCCTGTGGCAGGGGGTTTGGAGCTCTGGGACCCTTGGGGTCCCTCCCAGTCCAGCCCAGTCTGGGATTCTATGATTCTACCTCCTGCAAAAGGCTGGACCAGCTCCTGGGAGACCTTTCCACAAGCAAGTTGAGTTTTCATCGTTGCTTTG